>VXBT01005405.1:1677582-1804549 GCA_013400235.1 Oriolus oriolus | reverse complement strand
TAACAACTTCCAATGTAACTCTTCCCTTCTCCTTCTCCTCCCTCCCTGTGCTGGGTGGGCTCCCTGGATGCTCATGGGACATGCACACTCATGCTTGTGCCACGCTAAAGGCAGGAGCTGGTCCACAGATTCAGGCAGGGAGTTGCTGGGCTTAAACACATCATCCTGTTACACACGTGTTCCTGTACTGGTACACATGCGTGAGTGGGGAGGAAGAGGTGAATGATGAAGTCTAGATGTAGAGTTCATACATTTTGTATTATTTGTGGCACTTCTTCTCTCTTTGCTGTTCTTTTCTGAAGAATATCACAGAAGACACAAAATCATGTTGCCGTAAAACATTTGCTATATACAAGCTGCAGCAGGGAGCAAGTTCTGAATGTTTCCCCCTATCTTGTCACTCTGGGGAAAGACTATCCCATCCCAAAAGGGTGAGTTCCTGACTAGATTTAGTTTTTTAAAAAAACAACCAACCAAGCTCGAATACAGCTATACATTTTCTAATAGGTAGAAGCATACAATAAAAACAAAACAATGAAAGACTTGGGTTCCAAGAGGGCATTTGCAGATTTGTTCATTTTAGTCCCAGTCACGCCCATGAATAGTATTAATTGCTTTGAGCTTTCATGCAAAGCAATCCTCATTCACCACAATAAAATCTGGTTTGGGATTTATGGGAATAGGAAATTAAAATCTGTGTGTGGATAGATATTTTAAAATAAGATGCAGTTAGGGGGAACTTTCTTCTCCTGTAGAGAGCTATGCCAGCAACTCTTATTTCTACTTTTTTTATACAGAAAAAAATAACCCATCTTTTATTCAAAAATTCTTCAAAACTAGGAATTAATTTAAGCAATTTTTTTTTTACTGTGATTCTGTGTGGGAGAGGGGAAAAGGTGTTAAATCCTTAATGAAGCCATTTAAGTTTCGTATGTCCGTTTGTCCTTTTTTCCAGGGGGGAAAGAGGGACGGGTGTGGAAGAAGGGTTTTCCATTTTATTGCGGAAGAAGGGCCCAAAGGCTGTGAAGGTTTGGTCCTTCTTAAAGTTGTGGGATTTTAGAGATTTTTCATGATGAAGTGACACAGTTCATTGCCAAAATACCTGTAAGGATTTGCTTTTGGGCTGGAAGATGGGAGCAAAGTTTATAGAAAAGGGAGTAAGAGGGGTTGAGAAAGTTTCTTTTTTTGAACCAGGGGAGTAAAGGCATCACAGTGGGAAAAGTGGAGGGCTATTCCTGCTGGGTGTTTGGTCTAAATAATGTTTTTCTTGCGTAGCACTGGTTTGGATGACTTTGTTTTGTCTGTGTTTAAGGCTGTGATGCTGGTTTTCGGTGTCTCACTCTTTGTTGTGGTACGAAAAGCAGCATTTCTTCCCCTCGGCAGTGTCCTCCTGTTTTCTATAATAAACAGTACGAGGGGTTTCAACACTGTTGGGTATAAATAAAACGGGTGACTCAATGTGTGTAATTATTTAGAGAAAAGCCAGTCTCAAGGGTTTTTCACCCACCCCCCCCACCCCCCCCTCAGGTTTGCGTCTTGAAATGTAAGGGGCAAAACTCAACTAGAAACTTCTAAATTAAAGAACAGATTTAAAGAAAGAAAGGAAATGAACGCAATGTAAAAGATCTGGAAGGGGTTTTAAAACCCACTAGCACCTCAAATAATTGTTACCTCTGTGCTGTCTCCGTTCGTCAGTCTCAGAAGTTAGTAAGCTGATCTTCAACTTGTAATTCGTACTTTTTCCTACTTTTAAAAGTAAAATAATACGTGAAACTCCAGGCACATCCTACCACCTCACTTCTGTCAGCTGGAATGACAAGGCAAATTAGACACTATGTTTTAATCCAGGCGGTGCGTATGATCGTTTTAATGTGCAAGGAATCTAAGAGACTAAACAATCTTGTTTTTAAAAAAAGCGGGGGGGGAAAAAGCCCATACAACGCGACCAGGAGTTTTGAGTTTGCACACAATAAAAAGGAGGTTTAAAAAAAATAGGGGGGGAGGGCTGGACGGCAGGCTGTGTTGATTAATAATGATGAACCCAGAAGCGCAGGGAGGATCATTTCCCGTGGCCCAGCAGCCCCGCAGAGACGGGGAGGGAGCGGGTGCGTGTACACGCGTGTCTGTGTGTGTCTCTGTGTGTGTGCACGCGTGACTGTGCGGGGAGCGGGCGGGCGGCTGGGACGAGCCCCCCGCGCGGCGGGGCAGCGCACACGGCTTTGTCCGCTCCTGCCCTGCCGCCGGCATCCCGTGCCCGGCCGCCCCAGCCCCGCGGAGAGCCCGCATCCCCTGCCCAGCGCGGCAGCACCAAGTTGCGCCGCGGCCCCCGCGGCCGCACGCACAACTTGCGGTGCGGCCCGAGCGGGGAAGGTTCGCACCCTCTCCGGCTGCAGAACAAAAGCAGCGGTGCGTGTGCTGGAGCCCTGCTCGGCAGGCGCCTGGCCCCCCGCACGACTTGCCCCTTCCCCGCAAGCAAAGTTTTTGTCCTCAGCGTGTTTGTTCTACCTGCCTTTGTGCTCCGGCCGCCGCCGTGCAGCGCCGAGAAGGGGAAGGTCTTAGAGAGACGGGGGCTCGTTCTCCTGTCGCTGCGCTGCCTGCCCTTCTCGAGGGCACGGCTGCTCCGCGTCCTGCCAAAGCAGACGCGCGCCGGGAGCGTGAGGAGGGAGGCTGAGCCCAGCGGGGAGCCGGGACCTCCCTTGCGGGTTGGGGCCGGGGGCAGAGCGGGCGCCCCGGGCTGGCCTCGCAGCTACCGAGAGCCCCGGCTGGGCGAAGCCGTGAGGCCGGTGAGGGGGCGAGCACAGCTCCCCACCGGGCTCTCACCCTCTGCTCCCCTCTCCTGAAGTTGGGGTGTAAGAGCGGGAGGAGGCTGGTGCAGCGCCGGCACGTCTCGCCTGGCGCCCGAGGGACACGGTTTGCCTCGGAAGCTGCAACTCCGTTACCAATTTTTATACATCTTTTAGCACTCCTGTACGGGAGTCACTTTATAGCGGGATAAAAGAAGATTTTTTTTGTATCTGCGAACAAGACGTAGGCATTTGTTGTTGCGGCAGAGCAGCGAGTTAAAGGCAGGATTACCAAGAGCTACTTTTACCAATTTTTTGCAGGGATATGTTTACGCTTACGTGTCTTTTTATACATAACGTTGGTGAAAGTTTGAAGCTCCCCATGCTGTAAAGAATGAAGGAAATCAAAAGGAGCAAAGCGGTTTTAGTTCCCCTCGCTCTGTGTGCAAGCAATTTAAAACTACACATACATACGACTTGAGCTTGTTGCTAACTGCAGCAATTAAAAGTGCACTGTTTGCCTACTTCTGCAGCTTTTGCATGGTGTCAAGTACACCTTTTGGGTTGTCACATCCACGCGTAGTAACAGTCCTGGCATTTGCTGTTTCATGTGTTTCTTTTTTACATTTTCCATTTAGCAGAACCTTCCCCAGTCTCTCTTCTTTTGCCTGTGTAAAGATACTGTTACTTAAAAAAAAATAAATTAAATAATCTTTGCATTTGAGCTAGATCATAACTTTGTTTTAGACATTATCTCCTAGCGCTTAATTAAGTTGTGAGAATGTCTCTATCTTTCTCTAAAAAAAAATAAATAATTGCCATCCATTTTCACCTGTTAGAGGTCAGTAGGACTTGATTTTCAGTTTTACAATTTTATTCCTTCTATGCAAGGTTGTTTTGATGTGTTGCAAGTAATTTATATAAAGAAAAATATTTTAACGTTGACATTAGCTACATCAAAAGGCAAATTTGCTGTAGTGACTCCATCAATTAAAAAGTACTTGCCTACAGTAACATGACCTTGCAAATGACATCGATAGTTAATATGATCATTAGTCATTAACAGTATTATTATATTCAAAAATGTAAATTTGTTGCCAGAATCCACATATTTACTGCTCTGCATGTTTTATTCTTCAGTGTTTTCACATCTTGTATAAAGTGGTCAATTAATTTTCATGCTTTAATCTTTTACAGATTTGTTTTCAGCTTGTTTAGCTTGGTCAAGTGGACAAAAGGAAAACATAAAAGATTTTTTTTTGTTTTGTTTTGGGCTTGGGTTTTACTTTTTGCAGTTTTTTGTTGTTTCTTTTTGTTTAGAAAATTTGTAATTCTGGAATAACAGGATGGAAACTATGGAAGTCTGATGAAAGTAGTCTTTGGAGTGTACTCATTATTCAAATATACAGATAAGCAGAACAAATCTTGTACTTCTCCCACAAATTTGAATTGAAGGTTTCTTATGCAATGAAAACTTGGTAAGGAGTAAATCTCGTTAATACGTTTTTGTTTTCTTCTAGATTTGTCGGCATTAATGCATCTGATATAAACTACTCAGCTGGTCGATATGACGCCTCAGTTAAACCCCCCTTTGATATAGGCTTTGAAGGCGTCGGTGATGTGGTAGCGTTAGGACTGAGTGCTAGTGCAGATTACACCGTGGGTCAAGCTGTGGCCTACGTGAAAGCAGGTTCCTTTGCTGAATACACAGTGGTGCCTGCCAGACATGCAGTCCCTCTACCCTCGGTGAAACCCGAGTTTCTCACTTTAATGGTAAGTGGCGCAACTGCATACCTCAGTTTGAAAGAGCTGGGAGACCTGTCTGAAGGCAAGAAGGTTCTGGTGACAGCAGCGGCTGGAGGAACGGGCCAGTTCGCTGTGCAGCTTGCAAAGAAGGCAAAATGCCATGTAATTGGAACCTGCTCCAGTGATGAAAAGGGTGGCTTTCTGAAATCCATTGGCTGTGACCATACGATCAACTATAAAACTGAAAATGTCGAATCTGTGCTTAGAAAGGAATACCCCGAAGGTGTGGATGTGGTGTATGAATCTGTTGGGGGAAAGATGTTTGACTTGGCTCTCAATGCCTTGGCTATCAAAGGGCGCCTGATAGTTATTGGGTTTATCGCTGGCTACCAAAACCCCACTGGCCTCCAGCCCGTTAAAGCAGAGTTATTGCCAGCAAAACTATTGAAGAAGTCTGCCAGCGTCCAGGGTTTCTTCTTGAACCATTACCTTTCTGACTACAAAATGGCTCTGCAGCATTTGCTCAAGATGTATGAAAGAGGAGACCTGGTTTGTGAGGTGGACTTTGGAGACATGTCTCCGGAGGGCAAGTTCACTGGCTTGGAATCTGTATTCCGTGCTGTAGATTACATGTACATGGGAAAAAACATTGGAAAAATTGTAGTTGAATTACCTCACTCTGTCAACAGTAAGCTGTAAAAACAGAACAATGATATAAATCAGAAGAGAGAAAATGGGCACTTTATGCCTCAGATTTACTAGAAACAATTTCTTTTTTTAAGCTTAATAATGGATATTATATTAAAAAACAGCATTAAAATGTTAATAAAAAGGGATGGGTTTGTTGGCAGTTTTTGGGGTTTTTTTTTGTTTGCTTGCTTGTTTGTTATTATTTTCTTAAAAGTGTTTAAATCAGTGGCTGTAGCAGTGACATAATGGGCCTGTGTTTGATACTGTCACTTAGGTTAGTGTGAGACAAGAACATTGTTCTTGACAGAATAAGTCTTGATGCAGAGGCAGATTTACTCTGTCAGCCTGATTTGATAAGACTTCATACGTAGTTCAGCTCAGAAAAAAATCTTTCAGCAATTTTGATTCCCTGATTTAAAAATAAAATTGTTAGAACAAGAATAAGTAAAGAGTTGTATCTTTGGGTTGCTCTATTAATCTTTTGAAGTTTCTGGGAAAAAAATGCTCTTGATTTTTTGTCACAAACATGATAATCATAATTCAGTTGCATCATGGATCATAGTAATATTCCTTGACTGGTTACACAGGGAAATTTATCCTCCAATTCTGACATGTCAGTAATATTAAGCAACTTGACTTTTTTTTTTAAATCCTGTCTTTCGTAACTATAAACAACTGCACAATTTTCTTTTAAATCTTTAACTACAAGTTCCAGTACAGTCTCATTTTGTTGCCTTTTCATTTTCCACTGTTACTGTTTATTGTCCAGTCTCTCCTTTAGTCAGTATTTAAAGATTATTGGGGTGGGATTTTGAGCCATGTTCATGTGTGTTCAGGCTCTGTATATTTTTTGAAGATTAAATAAAGTTTTAAAAGCTATTTAAGTATTCGTGGCATTTGTTCATATTTATATGTTTCTTGCTGACTAGCTCTTTTTCAGATATTCTGTTTTGCAGAGTTGTTTGACTGATCATTCTTGAAGGGACTTGCCATAATCAGGCCACTACTTCTACTTTTACCAAATACTGCGTCTGCAGAAGCTGTGCTACAAACAGCAGGACCATTTTAAATATATAGTCACAATACCTGGTACATGTACTGATGCTCAGGCATACATTTTCTAGTGGGTGCAGTTAAAGGGTTTTGTAAAGTTTCAAAAATTCCTCCTCACCTAGTGGATATTATTAATGGTACATACAGTGGGAATTCCAGCTAGGAGCGTAATATTTTCCAGAACAATAAAATACTTGAAACGGCTTGCTCTACATCTTTTTTTCCATAGCAAACTTTTAAGATCCTAAAGGCCAATTTTGCCACATCTTTTGAAATGACATTCATTTGTATGCAGTTGAAGAGATGGAAATTTCCTAAGATCGTATGCCTCGTAACAAACATAATGATAGACTGATAATGTGTAGGACTTGAAGGAAAAAATCCAGGGTAAACTTAATTTTGGGGCATTATTTAGGGCTGACTGTGCACAACATTTTTGATTATAAATAGGAAAACATACGTTTTATTCAGTAGTGCAGACAGAAAAATATTTTTAGTTTTGATTTAGTGCATTCTCAATGTTTTTAGTATATATTTCATTAGAATCATAAAGAATTGTGTACAGTGGAGAACTGTCCCTTTCTTGGGCCATGTCTTGGTTTAGTCTCACTTTGGTGGATTTTGGGGAAAGGCAGAATGGATTGAGTCTTTGTTACCATTTTTCTCTTTTACTCAAAATGAGCATCAAACCACCATGATTTTTCTTTTAAGATCTGCTGTTAGAAACATAATTCCTCTTTCATCTCTGATAATACAGATATTGTGTTGTGTTTGTGTTTTGCATAATTAGAAAGCTATATTGGCCTTCCAACTGCTGGAGAGATGCGAACACCCAAGTACCATGCATAGCATGCAAAGTTCTCAGCTTTTTATTCCTAGGCATGTGATGTCTTTTCTTGTTCAGGGATAAGGTGAAGTCCTTGGTCAATACATGCATCTTGAAAAAACAATGTTGTTTGGGATGTACTGTGGCAAAATAATTTTAAAAATACAATTGGTTACATCTGTGATACATACAGAAGAGTTGCATGAGTAACAATTTTTTCAAATTAAATTCCTGCGATCAAATGCCAAAACCTGTCCAAGTGGCCCAATTTTCAGATGTGTTGATCACTTGTCAATTCAATAAATTTGGTGTTTCTGAGGCAGTGAAGTCCATGTTTTTGTCATAAAAAATTCTTCCTGTAACAGGATTCTGTTTGGACATACATTCTACTTTCTTTTTAATGTGTTACTTCATATATAACATTGCATAATGCAACGGCCCCAGGTTTCTTCACTGATCAAAATGGGGGAGGAGAGGAACCTTTGGAAGTTTCACACATGTATATTCAGGTATGACAGGTTGTTCATTTAAATTTTGGCTTCAGATTGTTGTTCAGCATTTTCATACTGATCACAGCATTAATAAAAGGTTTACGTTTGTTATATGCATAACTTGGATAGCCACTGTTCAAATTTCATAGCCCTTTTGGTGTTTAGGTTAGGCTATGCTCACTGGGCTTGTCTTTTTCATCAAATGTCTGTGTTAAGCTGAAGGGGTAGCTCAGGATCAACATGATAACTCTTCCATGAATGAATATGGAATGAAGAAGTAATTTTTGTTTTTAAAGATACAACTTTTATCCTTTAAATTGCTGAAAGAGAGCATTATCAATGGAGAAGGGGTGAAAAGCATTTCTTAAACATGCAGATAAAGCCATTTTGATGAGTTTGATATTAAATTTTGGCTTGCAGCAAGTGGGAAAAAACCTCAACTTCTCTTTATTTAAAAGTATATTCTGCAAACTTAGAGTTGTGAGAGCAGGGCTGACTTTGAATAAGTAAGCTATGATGGATTTAAATAATGTTTAAATATTAGATGGCTAGGAAAATGTATATGGCATGCACACACTGAGAGGTTTAAATGATGATAGGACATTGAACATACAAGGAAAAGAAATACTGTAGAGTCACAGCAAGGGATTAATAACAATACACTTAATATGCTTGCAAAAAGGTGTATTAAAAGCTGTGTGCACAGTAGGGACTTAAATGATTAAAAATAATAATACATTTGCCTTGGAAGTACTAAGTATACTATATGTAGAGAGCAGGGATTTAAATAATAATACTATTAATAATAGCAGCTCGTTGAGATGTGGTTGCTAGCACTACATCCTAATTTTACCTTTCTAAATGAATTTGCTACAGAGGAATCTGGCATTGTTTGCTGAGGCTAATAACCGAATTTCCCTTCCCTACACACATATGCTTCCATGGAAAAACAACAAAGAACTAGATGAAGAGCTGGCTTTTTTCCTGAGTCTGTCACATGTGTGCATACGCACGCGCACATGGACACACACGTACTCACTCGCTCTCTCCTGGCTTGCAACCCTCAGCACATTTTACAGATATGCTTCCTACTTAATTGCTATGCTGGATTCTCCTAATACCTTTTTGAATTAAGTTGGGTTTCTACCAGGCGGTAGTTTGCTGTGAGTTTGTGTGCGTGCAAATGTGTGTAACGTATATACACATAAAGTGTATATTTAGTAAGTGGGTATGAATAACTGCTGTATCATGTAAATACAGATAATTGCAATCTCTCAAGGAAAAGTTTGCAGCAGTGTTTGCAGATATTATATATATTCCTACTTCTGTCTGAGGAGTAAAGAAATTTCTCTGCTGAATAGCTGTTAGTATCTATTTTACAAGATTTACTCATTTTCAGGTACCTAATGTAGCTGCTAGCATGCATGCACGACAATACAATTTATATGGTAAATGGAACCAAATAATGGCTTCACTGAATGTTATGGCTGCACTGAAGGGAAATGTCACGGTAAATAGCTGCCAAATTATGGATCATGCCGAAGTGTCACAACTGCACTAAAGACAAATAGCACTAGAGGCTATTGCCACTGTGACGCTTTTGAGTTATGAAGAAGAGGAGCAGCCTGATGTGAGCCTCTTTGTGTCCTCATTATAGCAAAGGGTTACTGGTGCAGTGTACAAGAAAAGCTAGTCCTACGTAGTGGCTAGTTATTAATCTGTTCTTTTCGAATCTAACAGCTGTAGCAAACCAGAAAATCTTTTCCTTGCTTTATGAATACATATAAACACATACAAACAAAGAAAAACCTGCAGGTTTTATGAATGTAAATGTGTACGGGAAATGACTAGTAATGGAAAAATGTTGTAATAAAATAATCTAATCAAAGAATATTATTAAATTTAATATCGTATGTGTCTGAAAGCTTTAGTTGCTTCTTATGCAGATAGATGTGTGAAATATAAGCAATAATGCACTTTCTCTCTTTGTAAAGACTTGAGTAGTAAGGACATTACCAACTAAATTGCTTCTTCTAAACTGAAGTGTGTCCCGGTTTCTTTCATTTTAATGGGAGGGTAATAAAGATGAAAGACTAACATTTTAACTGATGGATCCCTTAAGCTACAGAATAGAAATTTATTATGTTTTGAGGGAATATGCTAAATCCTGAAATGTGGAAAGAAGCAGGGAAATCCCAGGTAAAATAAGAGCAATTTAACCTCTTTTTTCATTGTTATTATTATGACATACTTTTATGAATGGAAAACTACATTCTGCTCTTACTTAAGCTGAGAAAACAACACTGATCTTCCTTCTGAGAAAAAAAAATGGGGGGAGTTACTTGGGAAAAAAAAGATTTGGAAATGGAGAGACATCACTCAGCAAGTGGTCGCTTCTCTCTACGATCACTTTTCAAATCCTGCCTGCAGTGTTCAGGGAAGTGAGTTTGATGCTCTGCACACTATTGTACACACCACAAATGTACCATCCATAACACAGCACAATTGTCAGTTGCTGTTTTACAGAGGGGCCAGGGCTGAACAATCATGGTGGATAAATTACTTTTCTATTCTACAGCAAGTGGCTTTCCTACCATGTGAAGCTTAAGGTCACTGGCAGGGCAGCGAAGGGGAAGCTTATATATTAGTTAAAACTAATGCACTAATAGTGTTCAGATAGAGGAACTAAACCAATTAATTAAAGCTAGGTTTGTTCTTGGAGATGGTGGGGGGTGACTTGGAGAGTTGTTGTACGAAGAGATACGCGTGTATATGTATGTGTATGCATTTTGCTTTCTTACCACTCCACTTCTTGCTACAATATTCCTGTCAGTAACTTGTTTTATTCCTTTTTTTCCTTTAATATCTGCATTAAAACCTTCATAATTCAGATTGAAGAAATTCAGATTTCAGGAATAAGAAAATATTCTCCGAAGATTTTGAAACTTCAGTAATACATTCTGCTTACAATTTTTACAGTGTAGTCTAAGTGGGGAGGGGAAGAAAAACCTGTCAAAAATTAGGTAGAACATCCTTGAATGGCAATTAGCGTGCCCAGAGTTTATTTTATGTGCAATGCAGTTGCAAGTAGCTGCTTCTTATTAAATGAAAATCCTGTATTATGTACTTCAGGAACATTCCAACTAATGAGTATGTAATGTCCTTAGTGTAACACAGAACTTCTTTTTGTGTTCACAACCACAAAATGCTGGAAACTTGACAAATGATATCATTTAAGACAGATGCCTGCCTTAGGGACCTGTTTTTTGGCTTCCTGTTTCTGGTTTTTATTTCAATAACATTTGTAATTGCCACAGGATCTGTACCTGCGTAGTGTTTTAACTCCTTCACATATGCCCCAATGCATTAACTCCTTGGGTAGGTACCCAGGAACATTTTCTTTTTTCTTTTTACTTTTTCCTCCCCAGCTGGTGTGTTCTTCCTGCCTCTCACAGGCGCAGATACATAAATAAAAGCTGGATCTTATTAGACCAGATGAAATGGTAATGTCAGAGGGGGTAAACACTTACTGCACTTGCTGTGTTTTACAATTGCAGAAGTACATCTAGACCAGGCCCAAGGCAAAACCCAAGAAACTGAGGTACAGCCTGCTGATTCTCAGTGAGAGACAACAGAATTCTGTGTACATGGCCTAGGCACACAATACCTTGATCTCAGTTATACTGTACAATGTATATTTCCCCATTAAACTCACATTCTTTACTTAGGTTATAGGGCAGGAGGATTTTTGACATCACTTCAACTGATTTTGGTTATAAAGGGCATTTTGGCAGTGCTGGTTCAACACAAGTTGTAAGCTGCTGTGCCTCCAGCAGAGCCTGCTTCATGTAAAGCCCTTATCACAGGACAAGAGCAGTTTTCAGCTAGCCAGGCACTCAGCATGGATCCTGGAAGACTGCAAGAAACCTTCCCACAATCCATAACAGCCCAGAGGTTTTGGTGATGGTTTATAGCATGTTCTTTCTCTGGCTTTTCTTGTAGGTCTTGCAAAAAAACATTATAAATGGGCTGTGTACAAGAAGCTTACGTGAGTCTTCATAGGGGAATTTTCACTGAGCCCCTTCACTAAATACTGCAGGGTGGAGTAATAACAAAAAAAGACTCGGAAAGAGCATGAGCTCTTGGCACCTATTCTGCAGGTGAGACTTTTCTACTTGTCATAAGCAGTTAGCTCTCCGGGACTTACAGTGTTTTCTGACGTCATTTTGAAGCAAAAACTCTGTATTCAAGCCTTCTTTCATAGGACATGCAGACTCATTGCACCTGTACTCTTAAGACAAGTTTATCCCATGAACAACCGTATCTTTCTTCAGAACTGGAGCTGATGACTCTAAAAACCTCAAGAAATGTCTCTGTTTACTGCAAGACCAGACAGCACATCATAAAAGCCTACCCTCCAGGCTTTCTGAGAGGAGGGGGAAGTCTTTCTCTTCTGTCACAAGAGGGAGGTCAAAAGGACCAAGCAAGTGCCAGACCAAGTCACTTCTGCTGTTCTAGGGTTCATTTTCAGAGAAAGTAGGCAGGCACACAAATCTCATTATGCGTTACGAGGATCTGTGCAGAGGCTTCTTGTGTGCTGTCTTAAAACCATACCCCTAAGGGACTCATTCACAAAGGGAATAGAAGGAAAGGAAATTTGTATATTTTCTGAAAGCAGTAAGACATGACATGCAGTGCAGTTCTGGCTGATTACAGCATGCCTCAGGTGAGCTGGGAGGCACGAGGCTGCCAGCCAAGTGATTTCAACCACCCAAGAAAGAGAACTCCACAGAAATGCATTGTGTGGCATGTCTGATTGCTACAAAGAAAAACACTCCGACTTCATTCACATTGGTATGGCATTATTGGCATGACTGTTCCTGGCAGCCTATTGGAAAGTTTTATTTGCATCCAGAGTTTTGAAAGCCATTTCATAACATTAAACAAGAATAATGCTGAAAATGCCTGGCTTATTTGCCCCTTGACACCTATGTGTAATCCCTCATTGAAGCCCTAATGAGCGGTTCTCCTTGGGTCGTGTTACTTTCAGAATAGCCCCTGCATACAAGCAGCATAATGTACCTTTCCTTCCTGCATAGGGTGTGGTAAGAGTAGCCAGATGAAAGTGGATAAAATATATTATTTTTCCTGTATCCTCAGTAATTGAGATGCAGAGTCAGTTACTGGATCATTTGACTTCTTACTGAGCTGGGAAACCTCAATCTGCTATCACAAGTGCCTACAAATAAGAGAGATATTGAGTCGGTTTCCTCTCCTGGGAATGTAAATGAGGAACAAGAATAACGCTCTTGAAACAGTGTAAAAACAGTCTCTGAGGAGAACCTGGCTCTTATTTCTCTGTGTGTGTTCATGCTGCTGGAAAAAAACAGTTCTAACGCACAGACCTGCCTAACCTCAAGCTGTAGTGAAATTTCCCAGGGCCTCCAGATAACTCCCAAAGTCTTGGGAAATTTAGTTCAGTGTTTGCCATCAGTGATGTTGTAAGAGCTATGGTGGCAATAGCAGCAGCTTTGCAAGTTCTGAGCTCTTGAAAGATGGGTGGTGGCAAAGCAAACCTTGCTCTGGAGGAACTGCTAAAAAGGGAAACCTCCAGTTCCCAGGTATTCTTCTCTAAATGAATTGGACTGTGAGGGACAGATTATTGTCCATCCTAGTTCAAAAAACAGCTTTTCCCCTCACTTCTGTAAGTCACAATCTTGATTTACTTGATAGCTGCTTTTTCCATCCCTTCTCCCTCTTTCTCTCTGCCTCCCTCCCTACTCCCAACAAAAAATAAAGGGTGAAAATAATAATAGAGAGGGAGGCTGCTGGAGGTGTTTCAGGGTTTTCTCTCCCTTTTCAGTGGGGGATAGGTCAAGTTGTCTTCTAATATGTGTAAACCTAAAAAAGCACAGAGGTTTGCCTGTATGCTCTTGCAACAAAATTTGAGTGGATTTATGACAAATATATACAGTTTACATTTTACCACAGAAACAGACAATTTTTCTTTTCAATGTGAGAGATCTTTTCTAGCTACACGGGGGAAAAAAGCCCAAAACAACCCACCAAGGTCTTTTTCCACCTGTGTGATTTAATTTACAGTGTCTTTCATTCTGTTAGTGTGATTAGGCAACTTCTTTTGCATTTCTTCCTTTCTTGTTTGTGAAAAGCTGACATGTTCAGCAGTCACAAAACACACATCATGGTGCAAAAGAGGAAAGAGCCAAATAGTCCTCCTTTTCCACAAACTTAAAATTGTAGCAATACAAAACATTTCAGCATTGGGTCACATGGTATGAACTAGAACCCTGTAAGATGAGTGGTGGGCTGTAGATAAAAGATGCTGTAGAGACGAGGGTTGTATGTAGCAGGGGCAGAAAAAGGATGTCGACAGTGGTGTGTTCAGGTGAGTGGAGGAAAGCCAGTCTGTGCTTCACCTCAGATGAGTTCAGGCTTTCCCCCCTCCACCATGTAAATCAGATACAGTCCTAAATCTAACAGAAGTGCTTCACAAATATACTCCAGTGAGCACTAATGCCGCTGTCCTTGCTTTCTAGATTATTTTATTCCATCTTCCTGGCATTATGTCACATTTTCAACTAATTACAGACAATGCAAGGTGGGGGGGTGAAAGCAATTATTTCTTTGCTTCCAGAAACAGAGTCAGAAGTTTACCAGTCATATATAAATGGCAGCAGTGCCTCTTTAACATTTTCAGTAAACAAAATGTTGATAATGCCTTCATGATGGCTGGAGGGGAATGGGCATTCAGGCTTAGATTTTTTTTGGAGCTTCTCATCATAATTTTGTCGGAGTACAGCTGACATCCATACTTATCCAAATGATGGAAAAGTTTCTTGGTCCTTGAAAACTAGCCATACTGTACCAGAGAGAATATAGAGAATGTTGCTGTTCCAGTGCTTTCCTATCTGCCACACAGTAAGTGAAAAGGTTGAACAACCCCCAGTTCTGACACTTGTACATCAGGCAATATGAATCGAAGGTCTGAAAACAAGCATATTTGCTCTAATAACCTGTGTCACTCCAAGAAGATACAGTTTCAGAGTGCTGTGGGTGACTTAATCTCTTTGTTCAAAGCTGTATTTTAAAAAAACACCAACCCTTACAGTCCTATTCTCTGTCCCACGGTTGCCCTGGTTCTGTGCCTGGCAGGCTGACTTTGCTCTGAAGCGCACCAGCTCTCCACACCTTGTATATTTTAATGCCGACACTGATCTTCAATCAGCCTTGCTCTGGCCTTCCAGTGAAAATATGCCAAAATGTCATAGGTTTCCAAATGAAATGCAAATACTGAACTTTCTGAAATTTACTGATAGTATTTTACTCCTTTACTGCATCTGAACTGTACCAACGAGGCACATCAGAAACAAGGGTTTAAGATTCCTGACAGCAAAGGTCTTTGCACTTGCCACTCCACAGGTGTCTCAGCTGGATGGTCTGTGGCACCTTGATGATCTTAAAGGTCTTTTCCAACCTAAACGATTCCACAGTTCTACCTCCCATGAAGAATATGAGTCCTCTGCTTGCTTGCTCAGTCAGCACAAAGAAAAAAAGCAATGAAATACTCGAAGTCAGGTCAGACTACCTTTTGTCATATGTAACTGTTATTACACAGATGTCAGAAGCAGGTGCAAGATAAATACCTGGGTAATGGAAACCATTTGCTTTGCCTTTAGCCACAGGCATCAAGTCTGATTTACTTGTGGCTGGCAGCTAAGAGAGCAAGGGAGAGCCTATAGGTCCCTATAGCCAGGCTCACTTTTACTTGCTCAGAGATGGGGAAAGATAGCCACAGTGGAAGCTGCTCCAGAGGAGATCATCTTATTTTTCACCCGTGCCCTCTTCCTCATGTTCCCTACTATTCTGCCAGAGCAGGGAGATTTAGCTGAGCCTTGAATCCATGCTTACGCACTGCCCTTTCATCATTTGGACCTTGGTGGATGTACACAATCTGGAGCAGTCTTTGCTCAAGGCAAACAAAGTAAAGAAGGAGAGTGACATTTCAGTCTTTCATTGCAGAGTCATTCAGGTCACTCACTGAAATTATAGACACCAGCTCCAGCAATGTTAACAGCCAACTTTAGATTATTAACCATCCTTTTGATAGCAGTACATTTATGGTGCCAGTGCACAGAGAATTCCTCCAAATTACAGGGTGTCCTAACACAGCCGGTCAAACCACATGGACCTCTAGATGCAGTAAGCAGTATAATTAAACCTGGTTTCTCATTTGTACTTTCCTAGCAGCACTCAAAATATGCTCTCGACCGCTGGATGCTGCTCTTGGCATCAGGCTATGAAAAGAGATAAGAGCGAAGGGTGCCTTAACAATAGCTCATTAAGAAGACATCAACCGTTTTCTTTTATTGCATTATTTATGTTTTGGGTGATAATACAACACTATTTCCAGGGCAAAGTGCACTCAAGAAGCTTACTGGCCTGTAGGTGGTTTCATTTGATTAGATTTAGAAGAGGGAAGGCTACAGAAATTTCTTTTACCTGCTGTTTTCCTGAAAGACCTGAGCTTTTTCTTACCCTCATCAGGCCATATATTGTCAATACCTTTGAGAACCACCAAACTTCATTAGCCCTTTCAGATGCTTCTGGGAAAGGCAGTGACTGTTTTTTATCCCCTAAGTCTCTAGAAATTCTTCGCTGCAACAATCACTGGCATGCCTTGTAGGATCCATTTTTTAGTATAATGACCTTCTGCATACAAGCAAACAAACATGAAGAGGACCTAAACATTTAGATCATAAAGCTGATTTCACCCAAAGGAGTCCATGTTAAAAAAAACCTCAACTAAAAATAATAATAATACAGATAATGGTCATGAATGCTTATTTTCATTCCTTAAATTGCATTTTATAGGTAGTTGAGCACTCCATTAATTACAGTCTTTCCTCATATTTTTTCTTTATTCTCCTACAGAGCCATTTTCACTGTCTAATGCTGCTGCTGTACATTTTGGTACCTATGTAAAATCCAAGAATAAATTTTGGTCATGACCATGGAATATTTACTCAATTTGAAATGTAAGTAAAAGAAATGAAACTGATTAACTGGAAACTGCAAGAGCTGAGAATTCTTTACTTATTATAATGCAACTTCCTTCTCTTTAACTTTTCTTTCTGTTGCTTCTCCGCTATAAACAATACTAATGATTACTGTAACAAACCAAAAGCCCAAAACCCAACAACGAAACAAAACAAACAAAAAAACCCACCCAAAGCTGGGAGAGGCAGAGGGGACAGAAACTATCAGACATTCCAAAGAGAACATGAGAGAATTTGGGTTGAAAATAGAGGCTATGGTGTCTAAGGAGTGTATGCCAGGTCTGCTCCTTGCTGTGGAGAGGGACTCTAACAGAGTTCATAGGATGTGAATGGATCCCCATGCCTGTATGTAAGAATTAATTAAGAGACCAGACAGCATCTAGAAAGAACTGCTCCTCATGCTCCTTTAAGCCTTGAAAGTGGCCACTAAATATGCTTACTGTGAGGAAGAACAGCATCTTAAAACTAACTGAGAAAACACTGTTTAAGTTATTAATATAAAGTACAAATACCTTCAGTATCTGAAAGAGTCTTGTTGCTAAAAAAAAATAAACACCAAAACCAAAGAAACATGGGCAAAAGATTTCTGATTTTCAAAATAAAAGAATTAGTTTGACTGTATATACTATTCACTGCCTTTCTGAATTACAGATCACTAAGATCTCCATCCAGAAATGCAATGTACTGGTATTCATCTTGTCGATGATATATACTCAGAGGGCTATTTCTCTAATTGATGGCTTCATCATTCAATTCAAGATGCATAAGGATAGCTATTGTTATCTAACACTATCATATGTTCCTATTGTTCCACACTTCCCTCCTTGTCAATAGCATCCAAGATATCCTATCTAAATCTTCAGGATAGCAAAAGAAAGGTGCATTATTTGTTGACTCCACACATCGCATTATTAAGCATTTGTGAGCAACTTGCACATCTCCCCACTGACATCTTTAAGTATTCAATTAAAATTGGACGAGAGAGTACACCAATACAAATAAATACTCAGTTATATGAAGGCTTTGCATTGAATTCTTAAATTATTCTAATACAGGTGCTTGCTAGCAGGCACTCAGTTGAAATCAGGACAATGATGTGAGTGTGAGAATGAATGGTGTATGAAACAGAGGAACGCAGATTGCTTTATGGTGGAGTCATGGCAGAGGTTTGACAGGAAATGCTTCTCCCGGTACAGCTAAGCAGGGAAGGAGAACCCTATTATATGGATGAGCGGGGCCAGCACTGGCATCTTGTCATTCTAACTTGTATAAGTAAGCAAGCTTAATTGCTCCTTGTCTTTTTGAGATGACTTTCCACCAACAATCTCATTATCACACACATATGTTTATTGCAAATATTCAAGTCCCTTCATGCAGACCTGAATGCAATGAGGAGAGCAGCAATATTACGTTATCCAGTAACATTGTTTTTCCTTTTTTTTCCTTTTAACCAGACGGATGAGACCTGCCTTCTCCTTCTGCAACTAACAGGGTGACCAGAGGCAGTGGAATGTACACCAGGACTGGAAAAAATAGAACCGGAGGGAAAGCAAGCTGCAAGAGAACAGTGTACTGAAGAGGAAAAATGTAAAACATGACTTCTATTTACCATGATTAATATGTAAAGTTAACATGTTTGTCATGGAATATATTAATAGGCATGTTTTCCCATTATGTAGATCTTTTCTTACACTACTTATTGGAAAGGGATGTAATCACAATGATGGGACAAGAATGCCACTTAAAAATTAGGTGATGCCCAGTCAACATAATATAACCACTAGAGTGTCATTTCTGATTTAGATGTGGTGATATCAGTGTAATTGCCACTGGGAAGAAATTAAAATGGCTGTTAATGGTAAATAAAATGACAAGAAGGAGGATCCTCCTTCACATAAAATTCCAAGCAAAATACAGCTGCTGACTTCCTTGAGCACTCGGTGCCGTTCATTGATAAAGAGGGAACAAGCAGGTTTTGTGCAGCTGCATGGCCACAAGAGCTGCCCTGTCCTTTCCCAAGCCCAGACATAGACACCGTAGGTCTAACAAGATTTCACGGTGCTATTTCCACTCAGGGGAGGTTAATAGTGAAGCTCACACGAAGTGAATATTAGCACTGTTCTAGCAGAAAGTACTGTAGTTAGCAAACAGAAAGATAGGCAAAAACAGGGTAAAGGCAGGGAGACAACAGTGCATGTGGATACTTTTCAAAACCTCCAAATACTACTGCCTTGTCTCTGTAAACATAGGCAGCCTTAGCTCACGGATCAAAAGACCTTCGTACATTTGTTTTATATCATAAATGTGTCGAGAATGAGCTACACGAAGCATCATTCACCCACTACACATGGCTTGTTAGCCTAGTCAAGAGCATCTTTCAACTCATTCACACATTAAAAGCCAGGAAATCAACATTTGATTACTACTTCTAGCATTAAGATCAAAGACCATTTCTTTCCATCTGTGAAGAGCAAGAGCCAAATTGCTTTCTCCTCTCTTTGTATTTGCAGAAGAATTGAAGAGTTGAAACAAAATCAACGTTATACTCCACATCCCATGAATAACATAGTTCCAGCCTATAAAAACACAAACCAGCCACTATAACTTACATACATTTTCTTGGAAAGAAGTATAAGCGGATCTGTAGTCACATCTTCACAATACTCCCAGTCTGCAGTTATCTAAAGCTCAGAGTGGCTTGATCCACAGGTGTTATCCTAATGTATAAAATCACAACACCTCTTAAAAGGGAAAATACCATATACCTGCCATTTACTCTTCTTTTGATCTCATCAAAATCAGATGGTGGTGTAAGGGTTATATTAAATGAAAGCACTAACTTAAAACCACAAAAACAAAGCTGAAACAGGCAGGGTAAGTCGATGTTATTTCATTATCATGGTTAGGTTGTTACTTACCTGTTGGTCATAGAAGCTTAAAAATATAAATAAATAAAAATCAGCCTTAACCTGGAGAATAAGTCTGTCCACTTTCAGGTGAAACCTGTTTGTTGATTCAGTTCTAACTAATGCAAATTCTTCGGCAGAGGGTTTACTCTTAGGCCCATGTAGCCACACCATAGCAGGGGCAGTGAAAGAAGAGAAGGTGAAAAAATTAATAAGGTGTAACATGCTTTCTAAAATATGGCAAATTAACACACAAAAGACCCTAGTGAAACAGCTGAACCACTGACCTAGCATTTTGAGATATACAGGATATTTTTTTTGGTGGTCTGTTTTACTACGCAGCATGTGAAAGGAGTGCAGAGCTCAGCCAGCCCCCCAGCTAATTGCTTTGGCTCTTTTACGTGAAGATCATTTGCTGATAAATTGTTACAGACACATTTGGGCAACAAGTTTTTATAGGATGCCTCGTGCTCTTTATAATGCAATTAGTGTTATTTAGTATACATGTTTTCTTATGCATTGTTGTTCTTTCGCTGGCAAACAATAACAATGAAATCTGCACCCTTCAAGTGGCTGAATCTTTCCTCATGTTTCCTGGATTTGAGCTGCCTTTTGGGAACAGAGAATCATCAAAGGAAAAAGCTTACCTAATGTTTAGTAAATGGCATTTTATTTTAATGTCTGTTTGGGAAAGTTAGAAGAAGAGAATGTGGACTGAGGTTGATCTTCCTTTGCCAGCTTTACAAAAGACAATGGGAGCAGTTTATTTTAGAAAGCAAAGCATTCTGATCTGCTCCAAAGGTGCTGCAAAGAAAAGCCTTCCTACAAGTTCACATGTTGAAAGACTCCTTGCAGTATCTACTCAAGCACGCCGTGGATAGGTAATGAAAAACCACCAATTCAGGCATCTCCAAACCTCTGCTCACCAGCAAAGTATCAAGGAGGTACCCGGTCTGCATCTCTTCCAGCAGTGGTAAGGTTCTCCAGGCAACAAGTTCTCCATGTATGTGTCCTTTTGTGCAGGACACACCCCTACCATCAGGTACTGCAATGGTGTTACGTGCCTGGTTTACCTTTAAGCCATGCTGACATTTGTGTGCAAGGTATCCCTCCCTGTACCATGGGGAACCCAGTCTGGTAGCCCTGAAAAATAAGTGTTCTGAGCACCTACCTGAGATGCAAGCAGGGAATAGCCTTAAATTTGTGTCTTCCAAGGTGATTCAAATTTTGTAGAAGTGTCCTAACCACAAAAATACAGGGCCTTTTTTTTAATAGGGATACCCCTTTTTGAAGCTATTCTGCTTACCATAAATCTCAGACACCCTGTTCTTGACTGGCCATCATAATCACTATACCTGAAAGCCTCCGTCTTTCTCACTAGCTGCAGTGCTTTCTTGTGCATTACCTTATTTTCTAGGATCTCTTGCACAAAGACTAGAGGGTCTGCTCTGCAGCTTGAGAGTCCCATTAGCACAGAATTTGATTCACAATTTCCCACCCTGTTGCTACTGCCTCAAAGTACCTAAAGCTTTACATCTGGACACCTACAGGAGCAAACAGATCATGATCTAAGCACTCTTAGTACCTACATTTGACACAGAAGGTACTGTTCACCATCCAGAGAAGGCTCTGGGTCCTAGAAATGCTCCAGAGACTCAATTGACCCAGGAAGTGGAGCAAAAGTTTCTTCTCTCTCCTGTGACCATGCCAACAACTGAGTGAAACAGTTTCTCTCAGTCTCCCTGACCTAGTAAATGTCTAAATCCCACACAAAACACATCAGAAAGAATTCCTGAAAGAGCTCCACCCCAAAGCCAGTTATGCAGCCTGTTGTGACAACCCTCAGTGGCTCTGCCTGGGACCACTGTGGCTTTCACAGGTGAATCAGCAGCAGGAGTTTCTTCAGGTAGCATGCAATTACCAGGACTGGAATTTAACCAGAATTATCACCCATGTCCTGTGAAAATTCACAGAATCACAGAACGGGTAAGGTTGGAAGGGACCACAGTGTGTCCAGCCTCCTGCTCTGATCCAATCTCCCTGCTCAAGGAGGATCCCCTAGACCACATTGCATAGAATCGAGTCCAGGTGGTTCTTGAATATCTCCAGTGAGGGGGACTCCACACCTTCTCTGGGCAGCCTGTTCCAATACATGGTCACCTGCATGTAAAGAAGGACCTGGGAGTCCTGATGGGTGACAAGTTGACATGAGCTGGCAATGTGTCCTTGTGGCCAGGGATTCCTTGTGTGGGATCCTGGAATGCATTGCAAAGAGTGTGGCCAGCTGGTCAAAGGTGATCCTCACCCTCTACTGGGCCCTAGTGAGGCCACATCTGGAAGTGCTATGTCCAGTTCTGGGATTCTCAAGACAAAAAAGACAAGGAGATACTGGAGAGGGTCCAGGGGAGGCCACAAAGGTGATTTGGGTCTGGAGTATCTCTCTTATGAGAAGGGACTGTGGGAGCTGGGCCTGTTTAGTCTGGAGAAGACTGAAGGGGGATCTCATTAATGCATGTAAATACCTCCAGGGCAGCTGCCAAGAGCATGGGGCCAGACTCCTTTCAGTGGTGCCCAGCGACAGGACGAGGAGCAATGGCCGTAAACTGAATCCCAAGAAGTTTCACCTCAACATGAGGAAGAGCTTCTTTACAGAGAGAGTGGCAGAGTACCGGAACAGGCTGCCTGGAGAGGTCGTGGAGTCTCCTCTCTGGAGACATTCAAAACCCACCTGTGCACATTTCTCTGTCAGCTGCTCCAGGTGATCCTGCCTTGGCAGAGAGGTTGGTCTAGATGGTCTCCAGAGGTCCCTTTCAACCCTAACAACACTGTGGTTCTGTGATTCTGCCCATCGCCTTTTGTCCTATTGCTCAGCACCACTGAGAAGAGCCTGGCTCCATCCTCTTGGCACCCTCCTTTCCCATCCTTAACAATCACTGCCAGTCAGGACCTTGGCTTTGCACCTTGCTGAGAAAAATGCAAGAAGGTGTCTTCAGCAGGGTGTTAACTCCAGGGCCGTGATGTGGGCCGAGCAGAGCACTGGGGGGAAGCCCTGCCTGCTGGCTGACCTGCACCCTCCTCAGTAGAAGCTCTCTGTCACCTTCCCCACAAAACTCCTGTCTCATCCCAGCCCAGCTCAGGCTGGTAATGTCCATGGGATTTTTTTAACCACAGGCCATAGTACTGTATAATTATGAAAGTACTGTATAAAAGACTTTCAGTTGTATATCCTGAAGAAATATCCAAAGCCTTTGAAAACTTTGTGCTTCCCTGCTCTTTCCCACATGCTGCATGACCAGTTTGAACTACAAGTATGAAAATGTACCAAACCATCCCTGCAAATTCCCTGTCCCTAGTTTCCTTTTTTCCCTAATTTCAGAAAGGCAGGCCTTTCTGAGAAAAGGATTTCCCTTTGGCCACCATTGACCAAATGGATATGGAAGGCAGGAGAGAGCAATCAGAGCCAGCACCTTGGTTTCCCCAGATGGATGCCCGATGCACCGTGTGCCACCTCTAGTCCAGCCCTCTCTGTTCCTGCAGTGCTATTCTTCAGCAGGAGGCAGAGGGCTAGCTGTGATCATGGAGAACTGTGGGGATAAAAATGAATTGTAAAGTAATATTTATGGCTCCAAATGGAAAGTGATGAGACAAAAAACAATTCCCCTGTTTGAATCCCTGTGTTACTTTCAGAGAATTAACAAAAGCTAATGAGCATTTATTATTGCACTGCTCTCTTATATCCCTCATGGAAATAGTTGCACAGATTTCTCAATCTCTCCCACTTCCTGAGCCTTGCTTTTGAATACATTACCGCATGCATGCCATCTGAGATGGGGTAGTGAGCTGACACATGACACATGCTGGAAAAAGGGGACAACTAAACAAAATGTAAAGTGGCACCATTTCTCCTCAGTTAAGGCCTGATTCAGCCCAAGCATGTCTCAGATGTGCCGAACCTTAAGCAGGCACCTAAGTGCCCGACTGAAGGAGAAGAGTGGAATTGCTTGCATTCTTGGAGTGAAGCACGTGGCGTTTAAGAGCTTTGTGGAATCCCAGCCTAAACTAATAGCATTGCATTTCTTGTTAGCCGAGAACAAAAGCAGGCCAGTTTGGGATCACGCTGACCTAGATGCTATCAGAGGTTAGCAAAAATGACTGGTCAGACCTGTCAGGACTAAACAGCTGCATCGAGCAATGGGGGGGAGCTCTGGGGGAAGGAGGGCGCCTGAGTTGCAAATAGAGAGACAGAGGAAAAGATGGAAAACTGCGTGTCCTGAATACGCATGAACGTGTGTGTGTGTGTGTGTGTGTGCGCGTGTGTGCTCTCTGCAGCTGAAGCTCTGGTCGTGTCATTTGCATATACACAGATCACCGGACATCTTTCGCCCAACCTTTCAGAAACAACCTTATGGCACCATGACTCCTATGCTCTCAGCACTCTTTGGGCCCCATTTCCATAAATTACAGTACAAAAGGATAATAGCCTGTTAGCAGTCCCAGCGCTGTCTGACATACAAAGCATCGAGAGCAGGAGTATTTTCTTCGCCATCCTGTGCCCCTCTCGTGGACCAGGTGTAGCCCCACTTGCAAAATGTGGTACTGTACCAGCAGTTTCTGACCTGACTGCAAAGCTAACTAAAGCTAATTTATCATGACAGGCTAATCAGGATGACAAGGTTGGGTAGGTGACATTTTCCAAAATCTCCAAATTTTAATTTTTTTTTAATCCCCTTAGCAATTTATTTTCTGAATAGCAAAGTTCTCTCCAAGAGTGTTCCAAAACATAGTCAAGGTTAACCATGCTGTGAGCTTATTCAATATTTATGATTCTTTTTTATTTGTACTAGGACTTTTTGGGGACTCCAAATAGTCCATTAATCAAACCGAGTGACAAAATAGGCCATTTGACAATTTGTACAGGGGCTGCATATTTTTTTTTTTCTGTTCAAGAATAAAGAACCAACTTAACTTCATCAACAGTTCCTGATTAATTGTTACAAAGTGTCATCCATAAATTTTCCTTCGATCTAATAATCCTTTCAGAAGACTTAACAATATCCCCAGTGATTTGGGTTTTATTGAGGGCTGAGTTCCTGGAGAAGCAGTGACACAAATAGCTCAACTGAACTGAGACACCTCCGTGGACAGTCTTCACAGAGCTGACAGTTCTGAAATACAATTATCAGTGTGATCTGCTTAAGAATTCATCATCAGCTCCTGCCTTCTGAAGACTTAAAAAAATACCGAGGCATACAAAGAAAAAGAGGTGATAAGAAGGCATCATTTTCTTCCAGCCTCATAACTGTAAATTGAAGAAAATTATTTTCTTTGCCTGCAGCTCATTGGCATATAGGCAGCATTATATTATAATTTCATAAGCATAAATCCTTTGAATAAATTTCAGAAGAATAACTGAATTAGAAATGCAAGTAAAGTATCTAAAAAACTTAACTGTACTAGGCAGGAAAAACTGCATGTGAGTAAAACTGGTGTGGGGAAATTTACTGTCTGCCTGCTCATCCTCTGTCTGTGAAGGGAATACTCCCCCACTCCTCCCACTAACCTGATCCAGCTAAGGTAAATTTTAAGGAGAAAAAAAATGCTAATTTCAGCCATCATTTCCATACACAGCAGGAAAATATGAAATCTAACCCACCTTACTGCCTTCTTTTACAGAATTTCAGCTGTATTTCATCATTAATTAATCTTGGAGATACAACAGGCTTGGGGTTTGTTGTAATTATTGTTATTTGTTTATTTATTAGTAGTAAGCATATGGGAGATCAAAAGCATGCCTCCCAACTGTTCCCTAGCAACAAGTCAGTCAGTTATTCGCACAGAAGTCATCCAACCTTCCCACAAAGTGAATCTGGGATGCAGTGCTCCCGCGGCGCCCTCCTTGCCCCATCCCAAGGGCTGAGGGATGCTGCAGGAGCTGGTGATCTCCGATGTCCAGCCAGGTGAACTGCACAAGTGTCAGCTAAGGGGCAGAAATAACTCACCTTTTCTGAAAAGCCCTGGGGAAAGGCTTGATTTTATAGTTGCATCATGAGATGATTGCAAGTCAGGAGATCAAAGTTAAGCCCTGTTATTGACTTCCTGTCCAGTTTGGGCAAGTACTCGCTCCTCAGTTACCTGCCTGCCTGCCTTTGGGAATTTAGGCTCTCATGTCTCTGTGACTCAGCTATTTACCTTTAAAATGGACACGCTAGTATCATATTCTCTATTATATTTATTTTTTCCCTGCTTTTTCTGTTATGATGTGTGTGTTACTATTATGGCACATTTTCAGTTGGCCTGGATTGCTAAGGCCACTGCTGAATTCAGTGCAAAAGTCCTATGATTTCAACTGGAGATGATTCGATATGAATCTAAGTATGAAGAGCACTAATTACCACCCAGGTTGTCTGAACTAGTGTGAAACCCTCGCAACTGCAACTTTAAAGCCATGTGTGTTTCCATTTTGATTGATCTATTAGTTGTTCACAGGGGCAGCGGAGCTCCTGTAGAGACAACAGAGGCAGGGGAAGTGGCTTAAGTTTAGCTTGCTCCTGTCTGCAGTGTGGGTAACCAGATCATTTTCACTGTTGCCCGATTTTTTATGCAGAATATACCTTCTGCCTGGAAGAGGTGCAACGCTTCCTCCAGTTCCTGTGTCTGCCTTGCAGAACAGAGGCGAAGCATGGCAACATGAACATGTCCCTCACGTAGAGGGCAATTCACAGCCGTCACAGGGCACAGTGCTTCCCTCCTGTCTTCTACCAGCTGTGTAAGTATAAACGGCTTACACCACACCCTGAATTTACTGCAGTTTCAACACACAAAACACACACGTGTTGCGTAGTGTGGGCTGCTCAGCATGCACCAACCTGAAGGATCACAGGGGAAAACACCAAACATAATTCCGTAATGTCATTATGTGCTATGGCTCATCAGTGGACTTCGAAAAACAGATTTACACAAGTGATGTAAAGTTTATATGGGACTTAGGGTATGAATCAGATGTGCACTTAGACTAGACAATAGGAAAATTAGGCTAGAGGGGATCTCAAGAGGTCGTCTGGTTCATATTGCTAATTTCTGCTGGGATCTCTGTGTAGCTAAATTAGTCACGAACAAGGAATACGTTTGCTCCCAATATTACTAGAGGAAACTGTGTATGTGTGAGGGGAGAGTGGGAGGATCAGCTTTCCTAAATAAACTGCATAAGTCCGCTGGATAATTTCCAAGGACTCATAACCCTTTTTGGATCACAGAGAAATTTCCCTGTAACGCAGTGGTCAATAGCTGCAATGTGTTCTAATCTCTAGTGGCCCTCTCAGCCAGGGCTGCTTCATGCCAGTCTTCAAATCTGGTCTCTCAGAGATCTTAGCAGATGAACTATTAGGAAAAAATCATACCAAAAAAAAAAAAAAAAAGAACTGTTTCCTTGATCCTTGGACTTCTCTCCCACTCAAGAATAATGGAACCACTTTTATCTTGAACTGTTAAAAATATTCATTTTGCCAGAGATCAGGCCTGGAACATTTTATCCTGATAACTAAAGCATCTGGAAAGCTCTGAGCAACTCGAAACAGAGGATTAGGATGGAAATGCTCAGCTGTATACTACATATATAGCTACCATTATTGCAGCTGCTTCTGTGGCTGGCTGGATCTTGCACTCAGTGCCTTTCCACTGGTTTCCCTGAGATTCAGAGAAAGGAGATTTTAGTGGCCCTGGTTTTCACGTCGTGTGTTCATGACCCCCAAAACAGCGCTTACCTACTTATTAACATCCTACCAAACTATCAAGCTTAAATAATCCTTTCCCAGATGAATCAAGGGTGTGTCCTCATATTCATCAACTCACTAAAGCGAAGTGATTTAGAAGGTTTTCCAGCTTGATCTTAATAAGGGTGCATGGAGGCTCTTTTCTCCTGCAACTCTTCCCTTTTTCTGCCCTGGCTTGACACCCATATGGGACTAGTAACTTTATGTGGTTTTAACTTCCCTGAGGCCATTGACATAGAGGATAGCAAGAGAGGAGGCAGCAGAGCCTTAGACTGTGTGGTATTTATCCTGGCTTTTTCTCTTTTGACCAATGAAAAGACAATTTTTATCTATACGTAGAATGTTCCTACCTACTCACCTGTGTCTTCCCAGGGTTTCATGCCAGGGTGATTTAACCAGGGGTTGCTGTGATTCACAGAAGAACTGAAGTGGATGCTACTTACAGATGGAGAGCATTGTTCTCTCATGTAAGTTGTGGTGCCTTATGGTTTCAGCTCTGGGGTCAGTGATTTCTACCTCCAGGATCAGCCAAGATGGTGGCCATCACAGGAAAGGGAATTTGGGGGGTGATAAGAAACCATAGGGAGGCTCATGCCCCAGGAATGGGCAAACTAGCCTGTGAGGAAAGAGGGAAAGGGGCATTTCTTTTCATGGATTGAGGTACTGCTGTCAGCCAGCCCTGATCAGAACACACATACACACACATGCAGGCACGCACACAAGCAGGGTCGGTGGAATGGCTAAATGGTGGCAGCCAATCTCCTCCCTGCATACAAAGAGCAACAGCCGACCTGTGAGGCATTCCAGCAGTTTGGGCACTGATGGAGAGTACAGGGCACTTCTGTTCTCCCCTGCTTGGCACAGCCACGTCCAAGCAAAGGTGCGAAGTTCAGCAGGTGGGGTACACGGCTGCAAGCATGCGACATTTGTCATGCTACAAGTTGTCTTTTTTTTTTCCTGGGGAAAAATATTGTCACTTTTTTTTCATCAATTTAATTAGATACAATTTGTCTCAGCTTTTCTCTGCAGTATTTGTTTACTTTCTCATCAGGACCGACACAGGCCAATTAGTGTAGTGTAATTGTTTAACCTAGTCAGCGCGCTGCACTGGATAGAAGAGCGTGCCGGTTGTGAGGGAGGCGGGAATGAAGGAGCAGTCACCGGCTGCAGCGTGGCGCGAGGGCCTTCAGGAATCGCTGACACGACACCGTCCCCTGGAAGCGCAAGTTGCTCTGACATCCCAGCAGCCCCGGTTCCTTGTTCTCTGTCACTGCTATCACGGTACGATCAATTCCCAGAGCTAATTCTTCAACCACACCGTGCCCAAAGCGCTGCACGGCATTATCTCCTTCCTAGGATGCCCCCTGAAAGCAAAATCTACTGCAACCATAGAAACCAGAGGACTTAAGTGATGTGTCATGTACATGTGCTGTCTCTGTTTTCAGTACCTTTGCCAAGAATACAATGTGAGAGCCTGTAAGATGGTTGATTTAATTCCTTCATCCCATACCTCTGCAAAGACAGACAGAAATTGGCCACAAAATAACCGACATATGCTTGCTTTTCTCTGTGAACTTACACACAGCTGCCAGAGGAATGGGGCTGCTACTGCCACAAGTGGGGACGGAGGCAGGAAAAGGATTTTGGTGGGGCTGGTTCAGTGGAGAGCCCAATGCTGATTGTGGCTTTCGCAGGGAGGGTGGTAAGTGGAAGAAAAGGCAGTAAGTGAGGTCTGTATGACAAAATATTTAAAGTTGTTTTGGCTCTGTTGATCAGCCTAAGTGTTGATCGAACACATACAGTTGTGCCATGCCATGGAAGCAGTTTTGCATGGATTATAAAAGCTGTGGACTTCTTTTCCCCTCCTTCACTGTGAAGAGTATGTGGGGGAGGAAAGAAAATACTATTCAGGTGGCCACTGCAAATATACATGAGCCTTGTTTGCCAGAGCTACCACAGAAAAGAAAGAAAGAAAAAAGGGCATCTGAAAATGAAACAATAATTGAGGAGAAGAAGAAGAAAATACTTTTCTTTTTTTTCTTTTTCCTTTTCTTTCATTTTTCTTTTAAATCAGACCAATGTTGTGATTAACTTGCATTCTGCAGCACAGTTGATGTGACAGTCAACCAAATTAATCCCATTATGCAAAATCCAGTTCACAAGTGGTTTTTCTTTTTTCTTTTTTTTTTTTGCAAAATTATGTCAATTTCCCCATAAATTGGAGAGACCATGTCAGTTTTCTGTATTGCACATAGACACTACACAGTGCTGTATGTCTGTATTCCTTTAATGCAGTAAGATACAAATTTTAGCTCAGTGGCACAAATTAAGATTCATAACTTTAATGCTGATGTTTCTGTTTACATGAGGCTTGTAGGAAAATTTCCATTAGTTTTGGCATTCATTTTCATTCTTGCATTTCATAACATACCAACTATTAAAAAACAAGAGGATGAAGAGCTTTAAAAAATAAACCAGCAACCTGAATTAAAAATGCTTAATTATTTTGATAACAGAAGCATGATTTTTTTTTTTCTCTCCCACTTCATTCTTCCTCCCTTCTTCCCTTTTAAAGGAATTTGCCGCCTGTGGTAAACAAGCCTCCTCGAGGCTCCCCGTGGTGTGCGTGGTGTCTGGCGGCTGGAGCAGGAGACATTTCCACAACTGCTACCCTTTCAGCTGAATGTGGCCATGCAGTAGGTGGCCAAATCTGCTTGGCTTTCACCGAGATCTGTGAATTCCCTGCATCCAACCAACTTGTCAAATTAAAACCTTGCCTGCTCTGTGCTGAAGAACAGACGTGCGATGGAAGCTTCTTGCACTCTAGCCCTTTGTCACCAGCACGCTGAGCTCCCAACATCTGCTCGCTGGACTCGGCTTTTGCACCTTGTTCATTTATAATGCTGCAAACCTCAACTTCCACAGCACAGGACTTAATGTGCTGCTGGTTTAAAAAAAAGAAATTCAGAAAAAGGAACATCCAGAGGGGAGGAGAAGAGAAATTGAGGCTCTAATACAAACGTTCCTCACCGATTTGGGAATAAACATATTTTTAAGTGAGAGGTTTGTTGGATTGTACTTTTTTATCCCAGTAACGCTTTCTTGTACAGTGAATTGTTGACTTTTTTTCCATGCTTTAGATTTATTAGACATGTGTCAAGTTGTCAGCCTCCTACCGCTTGCATTTGTGTCCACCTTGCAAACAGCAGGGAAAAATATTTTTTTTCCCTTCTCTCTCTCTCTTTCTCTCTCTCCCATGAATGTTCACTTCTTGGCAGCTCTGAAACAAATTTTGAACTGTTGCTGTTCCTATTGATAGCAGTAGTTTGATGTCAGAAAAAGGGGTTTTATTTTCCCCAAGTTTCTGACATATACTGGCATATCATCTCACATCCTACCCTGATGCATCAGAACTAAAGCAAACCAAACCAATGAAAAGAAAAAAAAAGGCAGAAAGAGGGGGAGGGCATAAACCAGCATGTTCACACAGCTCCTGAGCCACCGAAGAACACCCACCCATCTGTTCACCATTTCAGTCCCTTTGTTCTATCTTTATTATATGTATTCCTCAATAAAATGAATTCCTGCTACTTTGACGACATTTCAACACATGCCTCTTAGCCTGTGTTTGAACTGTCTGTGAGGATCTCCTCACTCCCCTCCTCTCACTTGCCATCAGCAGCTGAGCCGAGGAGATACCTGCCAGACAAGCCAAGCCGGGGGAAGGAAGCCTCCAAGGCAGTGAACAGCTCCCCATGGCACAACCAGAGTCTCCAGGAAATAGTTCCAGGTGGGGAATCCTGTGGAGACAGCGCCACATGCTGAGAATGACACACCGTGTGTTACGTGTTTGCTGCCATCGGAATTGCATTGATGGCAAGGTGCCTCTGTCAGGGGCAGAGCTCTCTTTCAACCCTACAGAACGAGTGCTTAGATTTTATATTGTAAAGCCAGCTACAGATGCTCGCTCTCGCACACTAAAGTGCTTGTACCTAACTTTCAGGTGGCTAAATTTTACCCACAACTGCCCCTAGCATTTTCTTTTCTTTTCTGACTTTTGTCCTTCTGTTGCAGCCATGCAATTTCACAAATATTAAAATGTCCTGCAGGAAGAACAGGTCTGAGATCATAGCTCCCCATCTGGTTATTTGAGTACCTCCCTCTCTTGCCATGCAATTGGCATTCCTCAAAACAGGTCTTCTTGTGACAGGGGAACGGCAATGGCATGGAAATATAATTTTTGCAAGTTACTGCCTACCAGGTGTCTCCTGTTGAGGAGAAACTAGAAGTGGGTGAAATGGGGCACCCTAATACACTTTGCTTTGGTTCCTATAACAGCAGAAGGAGAATTCAAGTCATTCAAGTCATTGTCAGAAAACCCAGGCCTCAGTGGCTTAGCTGCAGAATATTTCTCACTATGTCAGCCAAGTGGGGCAACTTCTTGCCAGAAGAAACACCCCAAACTGCCCTATCAGTTTGTTTTCCAGGGACAAAGAACCCTTCAACTAAGGGGTGCTGCCGGCACTACTCTGCCTGTTGCCCAGGTTCAGCGGCCTCTCACACCATTCCAGAGGCACCTTATCCTGCAATTCCAGATACCCTCTCAACCCCAGGGACACCAGTGCAATGGTGTATGACTAAGCCAACTCTGTTCCCATATGCACCTTCCTGCCTGTGAGCAAACAACCACTTAAGGAAACTTTGCACTGTGCATGTCCCCAGAGCAATGCAAACCACAGAGCAAATGGAAATTGCTCCTATCCAAACACTCTTCCGCACCTGGCATTTCATTACGCTGCAGAGATGCAGCTCCAGAGGCATGGGTAGCACTTCCCTTCCATCCAGAAGCACTTTGCACCCTCTGCCTAATGTCTTACAGCAGTAGCAGCTGTCTGGGGGTAGAGAGGACATGCCCATTTGTTTAGCTACAATTAACATTCATCTGCTGTAATGATTCATCGGGTGATAAAGCAGTGATGAAATGTAACTTTCAGGCTCATCAGAATACATCACCTTCTATGTGGCAAGTCAGAAATTCCTGCCACAGGAGAATCCGAGACTGGTGGCGTTTTCCATCCCTAGAGGCACATTCCTCCTCTTCCCAAACGCAAAAGCCTGGAAATGCCATTGCTGTGCTGACAGAAGGATTCATGCAGCATCTCTGTTTTCACTGCAGCTGAATTCGCTCCTGCTGTAGGTTCAGCCTGTGTGGAATATTATGAACATCTCCACATGTACATTACACCCCAACTCATTGGCTGCTATTTGCTCTGGAGACTAAACATTCGATCTGCCAGCAATCACATTATCGTGCCAGCCAAAATGCAAACCTGAACCATATGGGCAGAAGAGGGACCCATTGCTTCCACACTGCTGTCTCTATTCTTATCCCTCCAGTTCCCTGATGTTGAAACAGACCATCTATTTCCTCTGAATATTATGAAGCAGAGTAGGAAAGGAACTATTTGAGAAAATTACTCTGTTTATTAAAAAATAAAAAGTCTCTATGAAAAATGTTTACCCACTGTTTACTCACCAAACATAAGGTTTTGTGCACAGGCACAAAAAAAATGCAATAAAATAAATACAAGACATTTAGAAATCTGTGCTGTGGATTTTGCCAAAAATGGAGCAACAGAAGCTCACCCTGCCTGAGGGAATGACTGACTGGCTGAGGATACATCCCATCGGAGCAAGCTGAGTTTAGGGCAAGCAACAGGGCAGACAAAGGGAAAGGTAAAGTATCTGTCATAGAGGAGGAAATACAGTTTCATTAAGCTGGAGCTCATATCACTTTAAATTCGCAGCTGGACTTTCAAAGTCAGCCTCTGCAGCTCTTGGTGCGCTTCTGCGCACGCTGCTCGAAATCCCGAGGTGCAGAAGGTAGCACAGAGCCCAGCCCTGGCTTCTGTCGTGTCCTGTTTATTTCCATAAGTAGTGTTCATAGGTAGCTGGAATAAGTACTGTGCCCTGGCACGCTGGGCCGTGCTTTGCTGTAGCACGGGGTGTACCAGCTGCTAGGGAAATACTGGGGAAAATGGGGACCTGCTGCCAAATGGGATGGGGACCACGTAACAAAGGACACAAAAAAAGGCCAAGGTAATCAATGTCTTCTCCTCAGGTGTTTGGGTTTTTTTTTTTTATTTGCAAGGTCTGGAACAAGGAAGTTTAGTGTAGTTTAGGAACTACTTGGTGTAGTTTAGGGAACATTTAAAGAAACTGGTCAGACACAACTCCATGGGCCCTCACGGGATGCACCAAAGAGTTGTCTGACATCTTTGTGAGGCTGCTCTTAATTATCTAGGAAAGGTCATGGTGATTCAGGAGGGGTTCTTGAGCACTGGAAGAGAGCAAATGCCACTCCTGTCTTCAAGAGGGGCAGGAAGAATCCAAGTGACTACCAGCAGGCCCGCCTTACCTTGAGCCCTGGAAAGGTGATGGAGCAGCTAATCCTGGAAACTGTTTCCAGACACTTGAAAGATAGGTGATCAGCAGCAGTCAGCACAGATTTATCAAAGGGAAATTGTGTCTGACCAACCTCATAGCCTTCCATGATGAGATGGAAAGCTTGGTGGGTGAGGGGGACAGCCATGGATGTGGTTTGTCTCAGTAAGACTTTTGACATTGTCCTTTTTAACATCCTCACAGACAAGCTGGTGATGTGTGGGTTAAATATGTGAGACAGTGAGGTGATTTGAAAGCTGCCTGAAGCACTGGGCTCAAAAGAGATGTGATCAGCAGCTGGAATTCAGTCACTAGTCACTAGCCAGCTCCAGTGCTGATACTGGGACCAGCACTGTGCAATCCTCTCCTTGATGACTCTGACAACAGATTCAGCAAATCCACAGATAGCACATAACTGAGAGAACTGGTTGGCAGACTGGGTGGTTGTGCTGCCATTCAGGGCTACCCTTGACAGGCTGTAGAAAGGAGGCAACGGGAAACCCGTGAAGTTCAGCCAAGGGAAAAGCAAAGTCACCCCATGCACTAGTACACCTTGGGGACTGACCATCTAGAAAGCAGCTTGGCAGACAAGAGCCAGGGGACCCTGGTGAGCAAATTGACTATGAGCCAGCAATGCAACCTTGAAGTAAAGAAGGCCAGCAGCATCCTGGGATGCATCAAGAAGAGCTCAGCCAGCAGCTGTAAAGGGGATGATCCTTGCCCTCTACTGAGCACCAGTGAGGAGGCATCATCTGGAGTTGTGTGTCCAGTCCTGGGCTTCCCAGTGCAAGAGACACATGGACATACAGGAGTAAGTGCAGTGAAGGGTCATCAAGATAAATTAAGGGCTCAAAGTATTTGGCATGTGAGTAGAGGCTGAGGGAAGTGGTGCTGTTCAGCCCACAGAAGAGGAGGCTCAGAGGGAATCTTATCAATGTGCTTGAATGTCCAGTACTGGGATTAAAGCAGACAGAGCTGGGTTCTTCTCAGTGGTGTCCAGTAATGGGACAAGAGGCAAGGGGACAAACTGAAACACACATTAGGAAATTCCACCTAAACATAAGAAAAATCTCCCTTTTTTCTCCTGTGACAGCGATCAAACACTGGCACAGGTTGCCAAGAAGTTGTCGGGTCTGGATCCTTGGAGATAGTCAAAATTCTAGTGGACATAACCCTGAGTAGCTGAACCTGATTGAGAAGGGGGTTGGAATACATGATCTCCTGAAGTGCCTTCCAGCCTGAGCTGTTCTGTGATCTTCACTGCAGCTTTTCAGGAGCACAGAAAATACAAATCTACAAGACACAGGACTGATCCAGGCTAGCATCCGGTGGTGACTCTTGGCAGGTTCTCTGAAAGCTTAACATTCATCATAAATACAGAACTGAGGACTTTACAGGTAATACCCAGACTTTTGCATTTTCACAAATCTTTAGAGAAAGCTGGACCTTAAAATCCTTCAAGGATATGGGCCTTGGAGTGTGATCAACACTTCAACATGGTTTGATAGTGTACACTGACTTCCTTGAGCTTTGAATCAGGGAGTCTCTTAATGATAGTTTCCTCTGGGATTAAAAAATGCTGGAAGAGAACTGCAATCTTTCTGTTTAAAACAGGTAAAAATTAATGACAATCAGGTAATACAGATATGTGCACCCACACAGAGACAAGTTCTTTCTCTGAACACAGAGCTTAAATTACTTGTAGCGGTATTTGAAAAACAAGTGAGACATATCTCAGACTCAGGAGATATGCTTGAACCCAGGCAAAATTGATTTTTTTTTTCATATTCACTGCCAGATATTGCACAGTTACATGGCTATATGCAGATAGAAGACAATGCACATCTTATCTTGCCAGTGATAGATTCCACAATGGCTTTAAAGGAATAAATCATTAACTTAAATCATGAATTTTCTGTTTACAAAACAAGCATTTAAAAATATTTCACTCCCAGCTCAATAGAAAGAAAAAAAGACCTTTGGGCGAAACTGATAAAGGCTTCTATGCCCATGTAGGCATGATTTTAGTCTGTTGGACTCCATTTGCCTGTTTTTTATTTGAATCAGTAGTAGTTTTGTCAATGGTGCATTGTAGACAAATACAGAAGATTTTAAGAGAAATTATCAGACAAACAACATTTCTCCCTCTTTTCTCTACATGTAATAACATATTTTGAAGCTCTGGTGAGCAGGAAATGGGATTCCAGCTGGTGCCAGCTGCCACCGAGGTTCTGTACAGAAATGCTGTTCAACACCTGCAGAGCCTTAATCCTGATTCAGGAGACCCCAAAATTATAATTATTATAATAACAATAATTAATTGTCTCCTTATTGGTGGCCCCAAATTTTGTCAACATTATTTACAGCATCTATTGCTCCCTGATGGGAAAAAGTAACCTTCTATGGTTGGGATATCCCAAAATGTTCAGGACCTGAGACAGTGGAACATTGACATAAGTCCAGACCTTTAAAACTGACTAAGTAATAATGAGAATAATGTAGCAATGAGGACCAAGATGGATGTTGTCCCAGAGGTAGGCTGGTACATTATTAAGCCCTAGAACAAATCCAGAGCTGAGGACTTCTGAAGATGAACTATGGGTCTGGATTGACAAAATGATGGTCAACTTGCAAAGCAGTTTTCTAGAAGCAGCCAAAAAGATCCATGTGGCTTTGAATTCAAATCAGCCTAAAAACCTGAGGGACAGGTTAGGAATAAGATTTGATTAGATGTCCTTTCTCATGAAAAAAATAAAGGAAGCGCATATCTGAGGTCCATGGCTTGGACCTTTTTATTATTTTAATTAAAACTAATCTGTTTGCAACCTCCTACATGCTTATTTCATTGCCAGGATCTGACTGGGAACATTAGACTAAGTGAATCAGACTGCTTGGTGATTATCCAGCTGGAATATTGTATTTCTCTCTTGTTGCCATCTCCGTAGTTTAGTGGTCTTAAGATGAGGCATGTGGTCCCTCTTAGGATCCACAGAAAGGACATTTTTAGAATGAGGCAGTTGGAGGTAGAGGCAAGAAAGGAGTAGATGATACGCCTGAAGTACTGCTCCTCTGCAGCAGTGGTCCAAAAGAGAGCATAAAGTGAGTAATCACCATTCTAGCTAAACAAATTTCTAGCATTTGATTGATGTTCAGATTCACAGAGCTGGGAAAGACAAGTAAACAAGTCAATTCCCTGACTCATCATATGATGTCTCTGAGTATCATATAAAATGCTAATGATTAAGTTAATTTAGTAAACATAATCAAGATGTCCACCTCTGTCTATTACTAACAATTCTATTATTCATTAGCTTCTTACCTCTCACAGTTATGAAACATTGCCCTTAGTTGCTTTTTAAAAAAAATATTAGCTAGAGCAAAGGTTAAGAAGAGGCAAAGCAAAGGACCACCCATGATAAAAGGCTTTGAAGATTTCCTCCAGATGAATTCTAGCAACTAAGAAAACTTCTGACAGTTTCTAATTTAGACAGTCATTTGTGAGAAATGAAAAAACACCTGGTGAACAAAGTTAACTGGCTGAATGACTGCTCAGAAGAAAAAACAAAACAAAACCGACAAAAAAAAACAACCCACAAAAATTTGCTTACCCCAGATTTTGCCTCTGTTTCAATTTAGTTGTCCAAAAGAAAGGAGAGCAGTACTTACTTTCAGGCCAGATAAACAGCACTCGAGAACCCTCTGCTGTGACTGAGATATTCCCACTTGCTTTCCACTACATGCTTAAACAGTGTTTCAGCAAATATTCCAGACAACTGTAATTTCTTAGACTGTTAAAAAAACCCCAAAAACCTAAGAGCAAAAGCTGCGTGAGCACAGTCAAAACAAATTAGTTTACTGATTATTCGATTAATATCATATTACTTTAATTAATTAGCATTCTTCTGTGAGAAGTAGAGACAGCCTCCCTGATTAAAAGCCTTTACCCTGCACAGAAAATGTATAGGCATGTCCCTGCTCACAATCCTCTTGAATCTGCAGCCTAAGAAAATTCCTTCATTGTCTTGTAGCCCTTTGAATTAGGTTGGAAATACCCACTCATGGGCATTTGCGGCAGCACAGAGATGTCTGGACAGTATCTCAAAATCTCAGATTGCTGGAGAATACAGCCCACATCTGTCTGAGGGATCATTTAGGTGGAAGTAGCTAGATAAAAAGAATGTTGCTGGCCATTTATATATGTGGGAGATGAATTTACACAGAGTTCACATCAACTTTATTGTTTGGATTTTTCCTTTCTCAGTAGACAGATTCAAATGGAAGTATTGCTTGGCTTGAAACAGGAGATTCAGTAAACACATCTCTCAAAATTTTCATTCTTAATGTATCAGTAACATTTCAGTTCATTACAGTGTTATTAGTCAGTCTTCATAAAAGAGCTATGCATCTTTATTAAAAATGGAAGTTCACATCATTTTATGTTCCCATAAAAATGGGTGGTGGTAGCTTTGATTAATTTCTTCACGTACAATGAACTTTACAGCAAATTGGACAGTGTAATTCAATTCCTATTTCTGTGGAGTTTTTTTTTGTTGGTAGAAAATTGATATAATTCATATGTAATCGTATTGCCTTTGCAAGAGATATTTAAGAAATAATATCCTGAGGTAATGATTGCATGGCTTAATTATTAATACCATACTTTCAGGCACGACAGTGTGCACTCCTTTTATCAAGCCTGGCTTCTATCAAAAAGATATTTCCCCTATCCACAGTTTGTTATTTGCTGTAAAGTGTTTCTGAATTTTACACATACACACATGTAGGTGTGCGTGGAGTCAGAGTACCTGATATTGGCGTGCTTCTCTTCAGAGTAAGTTCTAATTTCGGAAAGGGTGGATGACTAAAGAATAAAAAGAAAGCCAACTCAGTAGCAGAGCAGAATTACACGTACAGATTTCGAACAAGATAGGAGGGCAAATTTGAAACTGTGTTTGTTAGAAATAGTGATTTTCTGGGTTGGGATAATTGCTGAATCCCTAAGGAAGCTTAATTAGCCACAAATGGACCATGCTAGGAAATCCAAGGGGACAGTCCAGCATCACCAGAAGGTCTAGAAGATCCAGCGTTCTCTTATGATATATGAGAGGTCTGGTCAGGTCTTTTTAATAATCAGATTATCCCAGTGTGCTGGGTAATCTTTAGAGATATAGGGAACTGACTATTCCTGTACTTACAGTTCTGCCTTGAGGGATGGAAGGAAACTCTTCATCCAGTCAGAGACAATACAATATACCATTATTTCTCTGTTGTTTTATGTTTAAGCCTCTGCTGGCATTGAAAATTGCTTTCTTCTACTTCCTCTCTTATTTTTCAGTGATCACTTCAAAAGACCAATGCACTGAAACGTGGGAACCTTTAAGCTGTACCAGCCACACATGCAATGTGTATTCACGGCTGACGTTTGTACGTGATGCTTTGCCATTATTCCACTTTGTCTCCCTTCTGAGGCAGACCCCTCCAAACAAGCCTCCTTGGAAAACTGTGGACTATAGCCAGTATTTTTACTGAAGACAAAGGCCTTACCAGCATAATTTGATAACATTCTGATGACGTTAACCAACACAGCTGGACTGTTTTTGCACCTAGACCATAGAAAGTCCAGTGAACACATTTACTGAAGTCCAAATCAAAGAAAGAAGTACCTGTAGAGAGTACCAGCAGACATACTTCATGAAATGAGTTGATGTGACAACCTCTGACTGCACAACCTCTGACTCTTTTTTAATACAATGGATATAATCTGCATGTGGAAGTCAATTCCAAGAGATCTTATCAGGACATTTAATCATCCAATAAAAGGTTTGGGTGAAGAGACAGTCACACAATGTTCTGGGTGTTGGTGGTGAACCTACAGAAAGAACAAAACCCGTAAGAAATGCTGTCTTAACCAGACTCAAAACGCTCTGTTAGAATGATGATCTTAAACGAACAATCAGTGCTTTGATTGTCAATCTCTGCTATCAAAACTAAATGGAGAAGAAAAAAAAAAAGACTTGCAAACAGACAAATGCTAAATCATGCTCGTGTTTACAGTATTGACAACTGTAAATGAACCTGAAAGTCAATTAGAAAGTAAGACGTTCCTTGGAGGACAAATATCTTCAGTTTTATGTGTGACAGAAGTCAAGTTCTTGGGACTCCTAATTTCTAAGTAGAATTTCAGGGGCAGGTTTAGGCAGAATACTTCATAGTAGTAGTAGGTGGAGGGTTATTTCCAGCCTTCATCCCCCTAGGAGTGGCATGCTGGCTAACCACACTCAGATAAGCAAGGTAGAAAGGAATGAGAATTTTACTGCCTTGGAGCTCCCAACAGGCCAGTCCCGTAAGAGTAACTTTCATTTCTGTTGGACATTTGTGGAGCCTCTTCTCAGCAGCAATGCTCTGCATGTCTGAATAGCACAGAGCTGAATGCAGATGCAAAGAGATCTTCCATCAGTCCCTTTGTTTCACCTGGTCTTCAGCTCACAGTTATTAAGGAGCTTATTGAGCTATCTAGAAAAAACTCACGAATAAATTATATAATTCAAAGAGATGCATTTACTATATTAATAGTAGTTTGTCTTATATATTTATTTCATATTCCACCTGATTGTGTTTGGAGTTTATGGAAGTTTCTGTGTTCAGATATAAGCTAGTAAGTAGAAAACTGTAAAATTGTGACTATGTTAGAACTAAGAAATAAAGAAATATATGTGCTCGCCTTCAAAGTATCACTCTGGTACATTTTGCTATTACATTCTGTTCTTCTGAGAAAGACTGTAAGTAGCAAAATTCCAGGCAATACCCAGAATATCATATTTAAAGAAAACACAACCATTTCTCTTGTGCATACTGGAACTTTACGGTTTGTGGAAATCTTTTATTGTTTCAAGATAGCAGTCCCCACTTTCAGTTCAGAAGGATTTTTTTTTTTTGCTGGCGTATTATTCAAAATATTTGAAATAAGTATATTCAAAGTCTTTATCGTCCACACAAGCTCCTGACAGCTCATTTGCTCTTCCTAGAGACTTCCTGATGCTTTAAAAGCAAAAATCTTTCAGCCTGAGTCCAGGGACATGTGGGGCTTGTGAACTACTTCCAAAGAGACTATAGAAGGTATGGGAGAAAAGCAAACCAGTTGTCAAGAGACTTAAATTCACCGCAAAAGTCCCAGACTTCTGAGTATTTGAAGGAGGTTGAAACCCAAAACTAGTTCAGGTGTTTAAGCCTAACTAAGGTCTCATTCTTTTCTGGCTTACATCAGTGTAAGTTAAAAATAGTTCCCTTTAAGCCAGTTGGTGTTGTCACTCTGTGGTGCAACAACTTAGTTGCAGCATCACACCCATACTAACAAATCACAGATAAGGCTCCTCACACCAGATAAGACTATTAGTTCTCCACATCCTGTGTCTGCAGCTGAATATTGGCCAATGCTTGTTGTGTTAGAAGAAAATTGCTGTTTGTGTAATGCTTCACAGTGGAAGACTTTCTTTCCAGTTTCCTGTGGTAATCCTCTTATGTCAGAGGCAAAATAAATGATGAATCTTTGGTAACTGTTTCTTCCTCACATATTTCCTGACTCCTCCACGCATTATGGCCCTGAATCAGCAAGGTACTTAAGCACACAAGCAGTCTACACTGCTGCTGAGGTTCCTAATGTTCTGCATGTGTGAGGTCTTTCAAGAATCAGTTTCTGAGGTGTTTTTAAACCCAGTTACAAAGGTGTTAGTGGAAATGCTCATACAGCAGCTCAGTGTCACCCTACAGTGTGGGCCATACAAACACAGTTCAATGAAAGAACATGCCAATTTTGTTCTTGATGTGTGCTATTTTGTAATGAACCAAGATCAGACAAAACATGGTTGTGCTGACCATTTCACCTGTGGGTGATGCATCTCAACCATTTAAATCACTTGAGTTCCCTGAGATCATTCTACTAATGACAGTGATGGTAAAAGCTTACATACTTAAAAAACAAAATTGCTGTATGGTCACAGCAGAGCACTGACCCCGAATTTGGCACATAACAATAACCAAATCAACTGGCAAAAACATAATTGCTCCAGATCAGGAGGAGTGAAGTTCAGAGGACTGTTCAGACTGTTCTCTCCCTTGTGAGAACTATATAAGGGGGAGCTCTTTAAAACATAGAGCTCTGAGCGAGCTGCCTAACAAGACAAAAGGCAAATAAATATGATTCACATTGAAAGAGGTACAGAACAGAGACAGATGAACTGGGATGCTGGGCTTGTGTGGGAGACCCTCCCTTGCAGCCGAGGGTGAAAGAGCAGAGGATGGTTGCAAGTTGCCAAAGTTCTTTATTCCATAGTCCCATATTCTTCCGAAGGCAGAGTCCAAAGGGGATACATGGTAATAGCAGCAGTAGTAGCAAGCAAAACAGCAAGCAAAAATAGTCTCTCTTCTTGTATAATTTCTATATTTTCTATATATTCTATGTACTAAATTTACAGAAGTAAGGATTATATTTGTTAATTAACCAATAGAACTAACACATGATTCTAGTTTTACTTTCTTAACCTATCCTGGCTTAGTTCTAACATTCATAAGTCTTACTCAAGTATTGCATAGGTATTACACTAATTTGCGTACATAGTTTCTATCAGTTTCTTATTGTTTATATGAACACTCTATCTAAAAAATGTGAACAGTGTAGTTTCATCTATGTTTTGTCTAAAGTAAGAAATTCTGTGAAAGAGTAAAACTGCTACAGTAAGAACTGTGTTTTAGGTCTCTTTGCTGCAGCTTTTCAAATGTTTAAAGCACTTAACATATTTTTCTAGTAAAGGTTAAAAATCTATATTTCTATTTCACTTTGGTGTGACTTCATGTATCTCAGCTTTTCTAGAGATTTTAATTCAAACTCTATGCTTTGGCTTTCCTCTGGGCCTGAGTCCAGAGGATCTTTCACTCCAACACTGGGAAAACCAGGTAGGACATTAGAAGAAATCTTTAACTTGTACACAATGGACTGCTTCAGTCCACTAGGTGAAAAAAAATGAGCATCTGTGGGAACTTCTTTGTTATTAGCACTGTTTCAGAAGCCGTTTTCAGAGTCCAGCTGTAAATTGGATATAAGCACTTGCCAAATGCAAGGGGAGTGGTTTCCACTTTGGTCTTTGTGTTTATTGTTTCTGCACTGGCAACAGAATTGAATTCATAGCAGCAGCAAAACAAAGACAGCTCTGAGTTATACTGTAATTCACTGCTGGAGATTTATGAATATTATTTTCCTGTAAAACCCAGCATTTTTTGCTTTACTACTTGTAACCTGTAAGTGGTATAAAACTGTGTACCTAGCAGGATTGCCTATTGCAGTGAGTGCCAAACACCAGTGTAAGAACTGCACTACATGCACATGTGGTTATGGACTATGCGTAAATTGTGCCTTTATGTTTAACTTGTCTAATCAGCTCACCATATCAAAACTTAATAAGTAGCTGCTTCTCATTTAAAGGTCTAGTAAAACTACAATTACTATGGCTGTAAGATGCCTTGTTTCGAAAAAAGCATTAAATAGTTTTATAGATATGGTTAGAAGCTCTTGTGTAGTTGTTTTTATGAAAGTGAATGAGTTCATTAATAATGGGAGTCAGAGACAGAAATACAGGTTGGGAGTTGGTGAAGTATCCTGCCTTTGCATCCCTTCCTCACAGGTTATCCTTAAAGTGTAACTCACTTCTGCCTCCATGCTGATGACCAGGCATGGCTAGACCCCAGTAACACATCCAGAGGTGATTCTTTGTAAGCCACCCTTCCTCTCAGGGGTAGCACTAAAGGGCCTGATTATCATTTCTACCTGTTTTTCCACCTGGAAAAAATGAATTGTCCCCAGTGCAGCTACTCTGGATTTAATTCAAAACCATGACCTGAAGCCTCTTTCACGCAGTGAGAGTATATTAAGAAAAAAAAAAGTGTCTTATTATACTCATGAGCGTATGAGAGTAATGAGATATGCATCACACCCTCTGTGCTGAGGGATTGGTGTTGCTCTTCAGCCCTGGTAACTGCAAGCAAGGCACACGATTTGGCAACGAGCTTATGGGGGCACACGGAGCAGAGGTGCTCGCTGCTCCACCATACAGCTCTCTCCATAGGTGCCTGGGATCTTCCCGTCAGCTTCTGTGGATTCCGGTCCTGATCCCAGGGAGACCAATCTTTCTTTTCTTTCCCTAAAATTTGGCAAATGGGTACCCTACCTACTTAGGATTCAAGCTTCCATGTCACCTCCTCTTCCAGAAACCAGAAAATCCTGCCAGGAACCTGAAGCCAATACAGAGCCCAGAGCAGAAAACTTCTTGCCTATAGTGTGCACCAAAAGGAAAACATCATTTTAGATGCTGGCACCCTAAGTTAGGTTTCTCTGTATCTCTACAAACACTGTTGGCCAAATGTGTACTTTTTTTTAAAATGTATTTTTTGAAAAAGGAAATCTCAGATTTACTGTAAATGCAGACGAGGGAGGCAAGAGCAGATGGGCAATGTTTAAGTTACAAACCTAAGGGAAGATTTTTCATACAAAACTCTTCAACTGCAGCTCTTAAAATAAAGAAAGATTTTCTGTTTTCCACAGTGACTCACTAAACCTTTATTTAGACAGTTGGTAAAAACACCACATCACATAATTCACTGTTTCTTTTTTTTTAACTTTTCCCCCCGCTTTTTGCTCAGCTGCAGTTTTAGAATGATGATTTTTTTTTCCTTTTAAAAGGAGGCAGGAATCTACATGAAGACATTTTGCCTTTTACTTTTTGTTGGCAATCTAAATGTAGTTTGGAGTAGCTAATATTCCTGCTCAGACCCACAGCACAGCACCCTCTGGTGCGCATATTAAACAGGAGGATTAGAACCATTATGAGAGTTTTGTTCGTTTTGTGGTAGACATTTTTCAGAGATTAGTTTTCATAGTCACTCAGAAATTCAAAACCAAAAAGCAGGACCCAAAACATAATGATTTGGAATGAAGACTTCATCTTACCCTTTAAGCAAGTCTCTTACTGTGTTGATTGCAGGAGGTCTAACTATTTGTGGGGTTGGACGACTTGTTTTCCACACAACTGGCTCATGACACTTATTTGTCTCAGAAAGGCTGCAATTTACATATTTGCTGCTGTTTGCTCTCAACCAACCTGCTGCTGGGTGATCACGAACACCCTTGTTTACCACCAAAGCCAAAGGCAACTGAAAATACTCAAATTTTGGGAGCAGCGCTTAAAACAAACAGTGGAACTTCATGCAGGGCTGTGGAGGTTTCTCCCAGCACATGGATATGGACCTCATGGGATTTTGCCAATTGACTGCTGCTAGCCTGATTCCAGGAGATTTTGAGCTCCGCAGTTCATTTCCTGAGAAATGAATTAAGGGTGTAAACACTTCACCACATACAGCAAGCAGACATAAAATTATACAGGTTTCCCTGTGTCAGATGAAGCGCTGTTAAGTCAGGTTGCTTTAAAGTCTCATCTAACAGTTCCCGGACCTCCAAATTTCTGTCATAGGTGCTACTCCTGGAAGCTGCTGCCTACAGCCACTTTCCTTGCTAGAGTATGCAATAATGTTGTAAGGATCTACATGCTGAAAAGAAGCTTATGTTAAACATTAGCTAGAAATGAAGATGATTCAAAAAACCAGAGGGTTCCAAGTTGCTTACATTATATTTGCATAAGAAAAACCTTGTTCCTTGTAATGGAAATTATTCTAGCTAAGATTCAATGTTTATACATATATTTTTTTTTTTTCTTCTCAGAGACGCTGCACTGGGTCTCTTTTCTCCACAGCTGTGTGTTTTCTGCTCTTCTACATTCAAAGGCAAGTTCTGCCGCAGACAGTGGAGTTCAGCAACTGAAGAGCTGAGCACGAATATCTAAGGAGCTAATGTGACCTTTGGTCATCTGATGATTCAGTACATTGCCTGTGAGGCAACTGGAGGGAGTAGCTCTGATGGGCATCACATGGACCTAGTGAGGCAGTGGGAATATAGACAAAATATATAAAATTTAAAAGGGAAGAATAGTTCAAGAAATAGCTTTACCTGAAGAAATACCAGCCTGATAGAGAGGGTTGGTAACGTGAATAATATTTAAAATAAGAAAAAAAAAGACAGAAAAAAATGGGGAAATATTTTACTAGGAAAACAGTACAGTTTCACTGGGGCCTATTCAAAAAAGCTGATAACCTTTCCCAGAAGCTTGATGCTCTCCCTCTTCCTTGTGAAAAGCCATGCTGATTTGAAGAAATCATCAAATAAAAAAGGTTCAATTTCTGAGTAGAACATGAATATTTGTGGTACTAACATCTGTGGTGGCCTTTCAATTTACCAGACCAAAAGCAAAGAACAGGAGGAATTGGACCAGTCTAGTGGTTGAGAGTCTTTATGGCTTCCAAACCACACAAGAACTCATTTGTGCTGTTTGCATCAATTTATTACTTAGGGTGGCTCCAAGAAAAAAATTCTGCCTTTTTCTTAGAAGAAGCACATCCAAGATATGATGCTTTTACAAACTATTGCAAAGCGTGTCTTTTATTTGCATTTACCAAGATGCCCCAGTGTCATCCTCAGCATTTCAGAGAAGAGGTGTGTAAGGACTACAGAAAAGAGGCCATGACAGAAAGTCACCTTGGCCTGAAGGGCGGACAAGCAGCAGAGTGGGAAATCAGAATCCCTTTGGTCTGCCAGTATCTAAATCCCCCCCGTGTCTGGGTGCCTCTGCTGTGCTGCTGATCTCTTTTCCATACCATATTATAAAAAAAAATAAAATGCTTCTGTGGATTGCCCATGAATGCCATGGTCTCCATGTGTGCAAAATAACAATCCATTTTACTTCCTAAGAATCCTTCTCTTTGAAGATGACCTGCTCAGAGCTGATGAAAGATGATGGATTTTCTTCCTGTGGCATATGGATGTTTTCTCCTTAAATTTCAGTTCTCTTTGGCACAACTCACTCTATTTCAGCCATCCCTGCTGCCCACACTCATCCACCATTAGCTCCATCCTTTGTGGACAGCTTCATGGAGTAAATCTGAAGAGAGATAGCTGAGACTGATGCTGAGTTAGGAAACATTTAATCTTCATGTAGCTGAAAAGCAAATGAGCAGCCATTTCTCATGGTTAATTAATAGCACATGCTTTGCAAAGTGAAGTGCATCTGAGAGGGTGGATCTCCTCTGGCTTTAGAGCAGTGTGACTCCACATGGCTCCTGTGGAGCCGCTACAGTTTCTTCTCAGGGAAAATAGATTCACGTCCAGTGAACAGAAATTAATGTTCACATAAGGTGGTCCAGCTGACCATGCTGTTTTCATTCAAAGTACCTAAATGCTGAGTTCCCAAAAACAGTGCCCGAAAATGTGGAAGTGGGTTTGGTAAGTGCTTCTGGAGAAATTGGAACAAACCCAACATATCCTTAAGAATATTTAGTCTTCTTTTCAGCACTGTGGGAGGTTTGGGCTGCTGTTTTGCACATTTTTTAAGTGCCTTTCCCTTTGAGACACCTAGGGCAAAGGCCTCAGGCACTCGATGTTATCTGTTTTCATAAGAAGAGTTTTTTCCATACCACAGGAAAAAAAAAAGTGCTTCTGTGGATTGCCAGTGAATTCTATGGACTCTGTGAGTGCAAAACTCCCACTGTCATCACCAAAGAGCTGCACATGGAAAAAGAGTAGCCCATGTAAGAGGTTCATGAACAGAATAAGTCGGGAATGGCCCATAATGGTCCAGAAGATACACAGCCCTGCCAGGTGTGGTGGACAGGATGACAACCTAGATAAAACAAATGGTGTAGTCAAAAGAATCTAAAGTCTTAGCTGCAAAACTGAAGAGACCACAATATATATTTTAATTCTTTCAGGGGTAATTTTGGTATAAGTATACTGAAATATGTAAATTTTTTTCCCTCTCCCGAAAGTGCTTCAAAAGCAGCATTTGGGATCAATTTGCCAATCTTTGAAAAGATGCCTAGAAAGGGGAAAAGGGTCAAAGATGACATGCTTGATAGGTAAAAGCCATCCAGTAGCTGATGCTGCTTAGGGCAAAGCAATTTTCCAGGGTGTAAGGGGGTAACCTTGTGTGGGTAACAGGAGTGAGAATGGTTTCACTCTCCTGCATCACCCCACAGAGCTCTGACCTGCCCTCGCAGATGAGGAGGCAGCTGTGCCTGAGCTGATGAGAGCAGTATCTGACTCCCTCCTGACTCTGGGCTCCACATTCACCATCTTCCACACAGGAGAGGACTTTTGGGCTGGTAGCCCACGGACTGTACCGAGAATGCCAGGAGTGTCACTGCGCCTGCCTCCCTGTGGCACTAAAGGTGGCACCTCTTCCTTTTCCCTGTGGAGATCTCCAGTCTGGTGAAAAGCGCAGCAGCAGTCTGCTTGTTTGCTTGTGCTCATCCTGCTGATGCTGCAGTCCATATATTGACTTGTCTGGGAGTCTGAGCTTCCAGCCATTCTAGGTCACTCTCATCCCCGTCTCCCAACCCACATTTTCTGTTTGCATGCGTTGGTGGTTGAGCATCCGTCTGCGTGGCACACCACGGAAGCCTGGATGTCTTCAGAGCAGGCAGCTGCATTCGCAGAAGCTGGATAGAAGTCAGATGCTAAAAAAAAAAAAAATCTGTAGAAATCTTAGAGGTTCTCGGCTTTAAAGGCATTTAAAAAAGAAACAAACCAACAAGCCCCCCCGTACCTTTAAGGAGCTTCTTGGCAGAGTGTTCTGAACAAAGAAAACCAGTTTGCCCGTGGGATATTTGATTCTCCTCTAAGATCTGCTTGCTTCTATGCAGGTGGTACCAGCTGATGCAGAGAAAGGAGTGATAATGTCTTGGGAAAAGGACAAGGAAATACTCCAGACTTTTCTATTGAGTGGAGAGGTTGAGGTAGAGACACTGAGCAGTACCACACCAAGACCAAGCCAAACCAATATAAAATCAGGGAAAAAAAGAAAGAAAAGAAAGCAATTCTGCTGGGACAATATGATCTGTTTTACAATTGACCCTCTTTACTGTCCAACAGATTTCATGTTTTCATCCCTTTGTTTGGACATTTAATCAGTTTCTCTTGGTGTTTATCTATGTGCTAAGTTGCACTGGTTTTATCTGAGTGTGAACTGATTTCATTAAATCACTGCAAGCTGGATACTTTTACTGTATTTTGTACCATTTTTATTTCTGTTTACTCTAAATTAATTAGCACTGGTGTCAGGCTGGAGCAAAGCACATCATTCTTCAGCACAGTAAGTGTCCATAGGTTTAACTCAATCAGTACAAGTTCCAATTTGAGAGCAGCCAGAGTGGGCCAGACCAAAATCCACTGGTACTCTGATGATCAAAATATTCCAAAGCAGTACTTTGGGGTGGGCACAGTGAGAGCACAAGCACATGTCATACCCTTTCCCCTGTATTTATGAATCCGGGGCTTCATCTCTTTCTGCTTGTGGACTCTCTATTTTGATAGGAACTTTTGACTTGTTTTCCCATTTTTTTTCCAAGGCAGTGTTCATCTCAGCACTTATCCAGCCAATTTGGCATCTGGAAAAGAGGGTTTTCTCACCCTGAACCTATGTATGTGCATTGAAAGTTCTCTTAAGGAAAAAACCCCTCTTGCTCCCACATCTCTAATGTGCTTGGGATCCACTCTTTCCAGCTGTTAGCATTAGGTGGCCCCACCTTCTCCTTGGGAAAATGCAATTCAAAGAATAAAATGTGGTTTTTTGCTATTTGTCCAAGCTTCTGCTAAATCAAATATTTAGTATCTCTCGAGCAGATTAAAGCCTCCCTCATTTAATAAACCATTTTTAATATTGCCCTGACTTCTCAGCTTGTACCTTTCAAGCAAGACAATAAAACTCCCACACAGGCAGCTGGCACTACATGTGTTTGTACACAAGGATGAAGAAGCAGCACACAACTGTGTGTGGATGAAGGCTGAGCTTTCCTCCACCAACCAGCCTGAGACACTTCCAGGATTTTGTTTCAGTTGTCTCGCTTTCCCAGAAGCAACATTTGCTGCCTTTCCTGGCAGGTTCGGCAACCTGATCGCACTTATGTGGTTAAAAGCTGCAAGTAGCAATGCCCACCAGGGACGGTGCCTTCTCCCAGCCCATCCTGGGTAACCCAGGGCTTGTAGCTCTTTGCTTCTGGTAGTCTCACTGCACAGCTATCAGAAGGCACCCTTTTCTTATCCCTATCCTTGCTGAAGGAGCACAAAGGCTGCTTTTGTCCAGAGAGAGGCTTGCATCGCCTCTGGGGAGACAGTCCCTTGATGTCGGCTGATGTTAAGGCAGCATCGCTACAGCAGCAAGGTAAGATGGAAAACAATCACATCTCTTAAATCCTGAGCCTTGTCTGCCTCTGAAGATGGGGCTTTTTGTCTCCACGGGGCAAGAGGGGGAGTGGGAGGGAGGAGCAGGGAGGGCAAGGGTTGGAGGCAGCCGCCAGTTGCTGTTGTGCATCGTGTAAGATAACACGAGTGGGACCTTCCCTTCCTGCTCACAAACAGGCAACACTTCGCCTCTGTTGCACCAAGAGGTTTTCATTTTACTATGCTGTGGCATAAACTTTCAAGATCTTAATGTATTATGTCAGAAAAATGAGCTTTATTTCATACTTCCAGCAGCTGGTGGTAGTGAGGATGAGAGGGGGAGAGCAGAGGAGCAGAAGGATGCTATTAGCAGCAGCTCTGCTGTGGAAAAAACGCCTGGACCTTTTTCCCCCTGCAAGAACAATCGAATGCAGAGCCTATGTCACTTGTTAGATGCTATCACCTTCCCAGCAGCACTGCAGGGATAGGCTGATGGGCCAGATCTAATGAGGAAAATGATGGTGCAAGGGCTGCAGGGAAGGCCTGGGGCTCCACACCTCTCTCATGGTGCTGGCAGTGCAGCTGGGTGAAAAAAGCAGCCCCAGAGGGCTTGGCAAGTGTCAACCATTGGTCTTACTTGGGCTGTACCCCGCTCCTGGGCTTGTGGGCACCAGCATTGGCCCAGCTTCAGAGGGAGCAGCCCTGCCACGTCGCAGCCCTCCTGTGCCCAGAGAGCACTGTGACACAGCTGCCTCCTGCCTTATTTAATTTCTTCTTAGTATTATTTTTTTCCAGGTAACACTTTGTCCCCCACCCCTAGCCCACTAGCAGCTCATAGGAAGAAAAGTGGAAGATTTCCATGAAAATCTCAATAGCTTCAGCTGTTTATCCAACAACAGGATGTGGATTCCAAACCTACTATATATATATATAGAGAGAGAGAGAGAGGAGTGACATAACTGTGAAAGGAAAAGCAGTTTACTCTCTGCTTTTTATTATATAGATTCTCAGCAGGCAATCGAAATGTATTCACCCAGCACAGGGACCAGAAAACAATATATTTCTACTCTTATCAGACACAGTCATTGACTCAAGGAGGGGCCCCAGAGTTACCCGTCCCAGAGCAGCCTTCAGATTTGGCACAAACAATTGATACACAAACACAGGTTTTGGTGCAGGTTACCATTCCTGGTCTTTTAAAATGCCTTTCACTCATGGTCACAGGCTCTTAGATGAGAAACCTTGCCCTGTGTTCTGCCACCAGCCCATGGGTTGTTACGGGGGTTTGCCTCTTGTTTTTGTGTAACAGAGCTTTGCTGGCCTTGCAGCAGCACATACACCCAAGGAGGCCCTTGTGCAATGTCCTTGGATACCTCTTGTCTTTCGGAAGGAGGTGAGGTCTCCTTATAGACTGAAGAGGTGCTGTCCACCCTTTGGGTTGACTCAGCCTCATGGCAGTACCAATGGCTGTTTTGTGAAAGCTGTGCCATTGCAAGGCCTCGTTATGATGGGGCTTATTAAACCTCTGGGCTTGACTTTTAGAGAGTGGCAGGGAAAATGGCCTGGCACCGCAAGCTGCCATCCACAGGCCATGGACATGGGCCTGCTTTGAGGAAAGCACTGGGGTGACAGCCTAGCTCCAGTCACTGGCCGAAGCAGGTAACTGGACACAACAGGCCTGACCTCTGGACACGTGCCCTCGAGGGCAGACACAACCTCAGGGCACCACAGATGATCACTGCAAAGGAGGGCACCAAGCCCCCAGTGCAGGCACTTCTGCCCCAGGAGGAGCTCAGGCCCTGAGCAAATTTCCCTCTGCTGCTGGGGACGGCTGCCCCAAGAATGCCTGTGGTCTCCTGGTGCCCATCCATCCGCACAGGACATCATAGGGAGCATGGTTTAAGAGATCAGCACATTTGTCAGAATGGTTTCCTATCATCGGCTTGCAACCTCACCATAAAGCTGCGATCACACCTTCAAACAGCCCCTTGTTCATGGAACGTATTTCAAAGCCTGGCAGATCTGGCTGGCAGAATGGGGTCCCATATATGAATTAAAGTCTTTACTTTTTTCTTCCAGAAGTTTTCAAGAGTGCTAGTGACAGAAGAGGAAGGGAGGGAGGCAAATTAAAAACTTTTTATACATTAGGAAGGTAAATGAAGCAAGTGAATGCAAAGACAAAGAGATGAAAGTCATATTTTATGGTAAGCATCATGCAAGAGCTTCTTATTGGTGATGGGTGCGCAAAATACGACACCAGAAGCCAATGAAAGAAATGGTTGTTAATACTCTGTCTAGAAATGATAGTTAGTACTGTGACTTTCTTTTTTCCCCCCACTGATTAAATAATTTATATCAGAATACTTCTGTAATTTGAGTCTGTCAGATGGGAGCTCTTTTATATATAAATATATTTTTTTCTTTCCTGCTTTCTAATTAGCAAGGTACAAAACAGAACAGTAATGTATTACACAGGCAGAGAAGTGACATTGTCTGGAGAGCCTGGCTGTGTCCCGATTCTCAACAAGGAGCGCTGCGATATCGTGCTCGGGAAACCCAGACTCCCCTCCTTTCAGCAGCTAAAGAGTTAAAGAGAGAGATCAAAGTGAAAAAAAGGGAAAATATTCCTTTCAGGCTTTGAAACACTGTTGCCACCATGGAGAAGAGTAGTAGAAAATTAATAAGGTGGTGTTGGAGCAGATGCATGACCTGCAGTATAGTACAGAGGGCAAGAGTTCAAATATAAATAAATATGTATGGCTGTGCTATGTCTTATTAGATAAGAGTGCTGTCTCGTAAGCAGTTTAGGTGCAGCGAAGTGGCATCTGTAGTACTTGTGAGACAAGGAGCTGCACCATAAACAAGCCTTCTGATTAAGCCCGGGATTTTCTAAGAGGCCAGCAAGAGCCAGCAGGGAGATTCACCACTCCAGCTCTCCGGGATCAAGGAATCAGGCACGGCGGGGGAGAGGGGCTGAGTCTCCTGCAGTGATCCTGGCAGGATTGCCATCATTTGGGAGGCAGGACCACTGGGTTCAGCATCCCAAAAGAATCCCCATGAACAAAACTCCCATCTGTTTCAAAGGAAAAGTTAAAACACCACCTTGGGAGGTGCACCAGCGGAGGGTAAGTCTCCTCAACTTCCATTTTTCCAGATCAAAACTTCAGGAGACATCCTCTCACACAACATACAGACCTGGGGGATGCATTTCAGAGTCACTGTTTGAACATACCAAAGCCAGTAGGTGCTTGGGCCAGGAGACAGTGTTGGCAACCACCGCAGACCCCAGTCTTCCCTGAGAAAAACCTGAGACTCCTTTGTGTTCTCATCTACTACAAATAAATCTAACAGAAATAATCTCACATTAATTTCTCAGCCACAGGGTAATTTGAAAGTTATATATAAAAGTATACGGATTTTATCACAATTAGATCCTCATGATGAACTCTGTAGGGTTTTTTTCTGCCTCGTGGAATTACTTGGAAAAAGAAAGCAAGCAGCATTTAAGACTGAACTGAGCTGATTACAAGCAGTCTTAAGAAAAAAAAATTGACATAGACAAAACAGAGGTTATCATTCTTTATCAGTCACAAATAAACTTCACCTCAGGTTTTACACTTGAGTTGAGTTTCCCCTCTATTTTTCAGCAAAATATTTTTCAAATAGTTCCAATGACCCAAAACAAGCATTTTTCACTAGATGAATTTCTCTGCTGCAGAAGTTCATTCATCCCAAGGCAGACTCCAGGAAAGACATGGGCAAGGCTTGTCAGGTAATGTGGAAACAAATGTAGGCAAAAGATGGAATTGGCTCCGTGCAAGTTTCACCCCTCCCCAATGCACCTCCCTTCTTTACTTTTATAGAGGGGGATTAGTGACATGGATAAGCCACGGGAGTAAAGCTCGCGTGGTTTGTACATGTCACCAGAACCCCTACAGAAAAATGCAGCTTTATATTATGTACAATTTCGGTTTAGTTTATTATTTATAATACCTGGGTACCAACAAAAAAGCTCAGACACTAATGCAAAGTTTTTAATTTCTTAGTGCGTTGACATCACTTACTGTCTCTCTCAATGTATTTTTATTTGTTTGATCTTCTATAAATTTTTCTCTTTGTTCTTCAGATGGAATAGCAAATCTAGTTCATTCTGAAGACACTCTGCTGCTATAAAGTAACTGAAAAACCTTTAAAAATTTAGAGTTTTAAGTGTGATATCATGTCCCATAAGAATATTTGTATCATTACAGGACACAGTATCACCTAGTTCTGCGGAAACATGAAATTCCACTAATTTGTAAGATTATCTGTTTCAGCCCTCTGTGTTATTTTAATGCAGACAATTTATTGGAGTCAAGGAACTAAATATTCTATTCCTGCTCTTTTTCAGTGTGATTTTGGCTACACCAGCATTTGAAAACCTTTCTTTCTTTCTAACACCTTCATGTCAAGGCACAGCAGCTGAACCCTTTAGTGCAGGTTTCTGCTGGTGGATTCGGATTTCCAAGATTGTGGCACTTGCTGACTGCCTGTCCTACTTTCATCTTACCTTGCCTACCCATTAGTATTTTGAAGTGAAGCTGGAAAGGATCTCTTTCCATAGACTTGTGATCAGACCAGGTTTTCAGCTGTCTAGGAGAAGAAAAGGGACAATGGTGGCTGATGGTAGGTAAAAGTTCGAGGATTTGGGTGGGGAAATTTGGCAGGGCCAGGGAGCAGCAGGTTCTGAGCAGAATGAAGTGCTTCGGGCAGAACAGGGCTAGTGAGCATCAGGATAGGGGGAGGAAGGGCACAGGAGGTAAGGTTTACTGGAGAGCCAGTTTTTCATCCAGCATGTGGCCACAAAGAACATCCTGACAGTGCCTTTGACTTGGATCCAACCTGGGATCAGGAAAATGTTCTCCCTTGCTACATTTGCCTGGGACCCCCTCCACCGCCTTCTCAGCAGGGCCTGTTGCCACCCCAGCCACACAGCCCCTCAGACTCTTCCTTTACCACTGAGAGCCCTCCAGACCACCATTTTTACCTCCTCCAGACACAGCATCCCCCTAGTCTTTATTCTTACATTATTATGTGTTTTCTTCCTCCCTACACAAACACACACACACAAGGAGAGAGTTGAAAGAAATCAGTGAAGAATCAGTGGCCAGTGGAATGATGGATAATAAAAGGAAACTCTAAAAAGAGCAATAAAAACTGTGAAGAGTGGTGGGACCATTGCTAGAGACAGCTCACAGCACTGCACGGTTTAACAAAGAAAGATCAGAAGTGTTGACTAGACACTTTTGTTCTGAATTTCCAATGAAGCTGGAGGGTGTATCTATCCCGTCTGACGTTTCTGTGGGAGCAGAACGTTTATCTCTGCAACAAAGGAAGATCTGAGGCAGCACCTGCTAAAATTAAGCTTTCCCAAAAACAGCTCTATTAATTTGCACTCTGGAGTTTTAAAGCAAGTGGCTAAGGAACTTTCTGAAACACCCTCATTAATAATTCACAGATGTCGGGAGAATGAGTTAATTTTGGAGCCTGAAGGTCAGCAAACACTGCTCTAAAGGGAAAGAAGAAGCTGCTAGAAAGAAGAGAAAAAAGAAAGTAATAGAGAGAAGTAGAGAACCAGTAAGGCTGACAGTTCCAGATACATCCTGAAAACAAATTTTTAGGGCAACTATAATGAAAGATTTAGAGTCTAAGTATATATGCATGTATTCATATGAAACAAAGGCTAGCCATGAAAAGCGCAGAGCAGTAGTTCAAGTACTTCCCTGATGTTTAGGATGTGAGGTTTCATAAACTCAAATTATTTGCCCAGGTGCCCGAAGGATAGTTGAGTGCCTGTGTGTTGCTCATGGTGGGAGGTCGATCTGGGGATGCCACTGTCCCAGGTGTCCCTGTATCCTCAGGGAGGACACAGTGGTATGGTCCCACAGGGCCATGCTGCACAAGGCACCCATGGGAACACCTTGGGCGGCCCCTCCAGGCCCTGCCCAGGTGTTTGAAGTGAGGCTGGTGACACATTTGAGGTCAAGAAGAAGCTCGCCTTTGGACCAGGGGGGTAAAACATTGAGCTGCATCTCTATGGCTTCAGCAACCCAAATGGCTGCTGCCAGGTAGGGGTCTAAAGTCCCTACTTTTGTTTTAGAGGATCCACTTTCTTGCAAATTTAAACGGCATTTTTATTATTATTTCCAGTTGTTACATGATTCTTATTATAGTTCAGCACTGACGTCAGCAATAAACAATAATAGGATTGTGAACTATTGCTCTTTCTAATAAAATTATGTTTCTTCTCTGTATTATAAATCTAATAGCTATTACATCAGTACCCATAAATATATATCATTGCTTACCTTTTTAATATATACAGGGCATTGCATGCCCCAACAGAAAATAATCATTTTTTTTTTTATAAGTTAGCCACAGCCATTATTAGATCATGAATGCCTAATAAGTAGAAGTAGAAGATATAATTAATGGACAGTTTTCATATCATTTTCTCCTTTTGAAGGGGGAGAAAGAGGTGGCTTTTACCTGCTTTTCTTTCCCATTGAGAGCTGCAGCCTCTATTCTGTCCTCTGTGTTTCTCCACACTTTTCTTTATAATTTCTTTCCCTTTCTTGTTTGAGGCTAAATGCTGGTAAAAGAGCACTGCACAAAGGCAGTGCAATTTCTCCAGTACAGTGCCATCAAAATCCCTTCTCCTGCCTGAGAAAGAGCCAAGAAATAGCCTTTTCCTCCACTGTTTGATGCTAATGCACATGCTTGATGTCCCTGTGGCTGAACACCTAGACTCCCTTCCTTGCCCTCCATGGGGAATGCCCTTTTTGCTGTTCCCCATTTTTTTGTGAGACCTGTTTTGGCCATGGCCTCCCAGATGGCCAAACCTCCTGATGGTCTTCCTTGGTCCCTGGGCTGTGAGTGCCCCAAGGCTTGTGACAGAGGCTCATGTCCCAGGCAGGGGGACCACCCCAGCTGCTCCCCAAAGCCTGCATCCCAGCACCCCTCGGTGAGCCCACTGAGCCTCTCTGGAGAGGACGTGCCTGGTGGCACCGCAGGGCAGCCCGCGACATGGACACGGCTGTGATCTATGGAAGCGCGTGCAAGATCTGTATAAATAAGGCAGATTCCCCCCTCCACCCCCCTCCTTCTCCTCCTCCTCCTGCTCCTCCTCCTCCTCCTCTCCTCTCTCTCAGCGCTGATTAATGTGTTGAATGAAACCTTTAAATGTTTGATTTCAAAGCAGAGGGATTTTTTTTCCCCCCTTCTTTCTGCCTATCTGTAAAGAAGAAAAAAAAAATCCGCGATCATGTGGGAAATGTTGATTTTAATGGAAAAATTGCATTGTGCTGACTTTCATAGAGTAGAAAATCCACAGAGTGAGACTTCAGGCTTGGCACCTGCTCCAGAACCTTCCTGATGAAGCAAAGGTTGTCTTCATTAAGAGCATTAATATTCATGCAGCATGGTAATTTTGACACAGAAAAGGTCTCTGTAACCTTTTCTTGTGTGAGAATTTTTTACTTCTCAAGGAAATTACAGTCCAGCAATGACTTAATTAATGCTGGGTTTCTTCAGCGGATTTTGAAGAGCTGTCAGTTTGGGCTTGCGGTAGCTGTCAAGCAGGGAGCGGGCTCTGGCTAGGTAGATTGAAGGGAAGGAGGGAAGACACCCGAGGCCCCAGCGTAGATCCTTGTGGCTGGGGTGGAGTAATGGGGGGGGAGGTTGGGGGGCACACACACCTCCCACATTAGTTTTAATTTACCAACCTGCTTTCCCCACTGCTGGGTCATTTATTATTGGTTTAAAGGACGCAACTTGAATTCACCCTTCATTTCTTACTCAGCTTATTTGTTACTGGTACTGCTATTACTACTATTTTATAAAATTAATTTTGCTCTCCTCTTCCTCTAGCAGCACGTGTGGAAGTTCTCAGCAGAAGCCCCCTTTAGATGTTGCACAGCCGCTGTTGCAAGTGCAGGGAAGAAAGAGAGAAGCCTCTTTCTGCTTTTAACAAAATATTTATATATGTGCATATACATACGTAATCAGATAAAAATACTCCAAAGAAATGAGATGTGCTGCCAAAGAGGAGCAGCGGCAAGCAGTATTTTTTTTAAATCAAAGTTTACATTCTTCTCCAGTGATGTCAGTCATGTTTGCAGACAGGGCATTTCGCACAGCGGAGAAGGAGGGAGCTTCTGCTTTCTCCTTCTTTTCCTTCGTTTGAATTTTTTGGGTTCATTTTCAAGACATCCTTTTAGGATCTCTCTTTTCCTGATGCTGTTTTGTTTTTGTTTCTCCAGATTGCTCTGATATGTCCTGTCAGCTTTCCCAGATCCAGGATTGCTCTCAGTGCAGTACTTTCATGCCTCAGTCCCTCCTGCTTATCCTGCTCTGCCACAGCACAGCGCACCACCAGGGAGCTGCACCACAGCCTCCTCCTTCCCACTGGAGAAGATGAAGGGGACTTCAGCAGCAAGACCTTGAAGGCAAATGCAACTCAACATTCCAGCTGCAAATCCCTCTCCACCCTCAAAGGGCTTTGAGAAGAAATTGAAGCTTTGCTTCTCTACCAAAAACATTCAAAATAATCCTGCTTTCTTCAGTAGCAGTATTCAAAGTATGTTTCTTTCACCTGGAAATTAATGGTCCTAAGGCAAGCCTCTCTTAGATTTCAAAATCTAGATGTCTAAAGACCGTCCTTCCCAGTGCCAGGAAATGCAAGGGATTTTTGATTATTCTCTAGTCTCAACGAGGCAGCAGTGTTACGCCAGCACTTTGTTTAAAGGTGATGCAGAAGGCTAAAATGAACATTTAAAAAACATCCTTGAGGTATGAGCATTTTGAATATTTTAAGAAGGGAGACTGCATATGACATTCATTTCAGCCAGCTGTAGCCCTTTATTATTTCTTGTGTTTTCGGAAGTGAAATCCAGAGATGAAATCCCAATAATGCGCTGGTCCAAATTTCTGTTTCAGATATTGGCACCTTGCGACCCAAAACATGCTGCAAAGTAACTGAAACCAAGGCTAATGGCACAGTGACGTGCTGAATGACGTAAATCACAAAACTGAAGGACATCCACTGAAAAACATACATTATACTATACATGCATGAAGATAAATACACAGATATTTTAAAATAACTTGCACATTCTCCTTCATTCATTTTAATTCTTTTTTTAGCCATTGGTCATTTGCTGTGGGCAGTCCTAGCATGCAGGACTAACTGGGCTCCAAACTGGAGGAAATTGATACCTGAAAAAAAAACCCAAAGAAGGTGATCAAGAAAAGGAAGATCCTGTGTGTTCTGTGGCCACCTAGACATATAAAATCTCTAAAGAGGTCTTCACCACCCCTCAGCAATTTCTAGAGGATCACAAAAATGAAGAAGACCAAGAGTCATCACATCAAATTCTTCATACGAAGCCCCACTACATCCCATACTGTGGGGTTTATCTCAGACACCCATTTCAGGACACCTTTTCAAAACACATTTATTTAAGGCTGTATTGCTAAAAAGGGAGATCCTGGTGAAATACAACTGGTTTGGGCAACAAATGGAGAGTTTGTTATAATCGGATAAGGTGATAAGATGGTCCACAGAGTAGAGAGAATACCAGAGTGCCAGTCAGGCTTTGGTCTCTTTCTAGGTTTTGTCCTCTTTCTAGGTTTGCTTTCATTAGGCACCACGTCCCTCCTCCCTGTCTGCCTGGTGCTATCTGGAAGCACTCAGCTGCCTTACCTGGGGTCATCCACTTGTTTCAGGGGTTACACTTACTTATTCTCCCTGTTGGCTCACCATTTAATATAGTAATAACTCACGTTTTGCCAGCTGCTTATCAGCATTTTTCCTAAGGATGATCTCACAACACTGGAGTCCAAGCGAAGAGATGGCAGCAGCCAAGGGGACTAGGATCAACAGCTGAAAATGTCTCAAATGAAAAACATATCTAGTCCCACTCACACACAGAAACTGCTTCCAATTTCTGATTCCTCACCAAAAGCCACGCCCCTCCGGAAGGACCATTTTTTTGCCGAAGAGCAGTAGCTTCTTGCAGAGTGTGGTTTCAGTAATAAACCACTTGACTCACTGCAACATCCAGTTCCACTTCACAAACCTCTCCAACCTGCCTTTCCCATACTAGAGGAAAGAGACGAGAACATTTTCCTGATCAAAATACGATCTCTTTTCAGGTACCAAAGCTATGCTAGAGTAAAATGTGGTTTTATTTATGCGCACAGGCTGGAAGGATTGCCGCAAAGGGAATTTTCTAGTCCAGGGCACAAATAATAGGAGTTGTATTTCTTATCATCACAGCAAATGAAATAAATACCTAATATTTCTTCCACCTAACAAAGTAAGTAATTAGCAGTGCCATAGTCAAGGGAACATGCAGGTAAATGGAGCAATAATTGGGGTGATACAACATTTGCCCACTTCTCAGATGAGGGATAAGGAGCAGGCCAGAATTGAACCCGCGTTTTATTTACTGCTAGACCGCTGGTAATTAGACAGCTTGCCATAATGGATTAGCAGCAACCAGTGACACCCGTTATCCCTGGCAGACAGAGCAGTGTGAGCCACAGAAGAAGCTGTTAAAGGCCAAGAAATACAAGTGTGTAAAAGATAAGAATAGCAAGTGCCCTCCCCATGTCAGACTGACTGGGAGTTGAAAGCAAGCAAGAAAGTCAATCTTAAAATATGCCAGTTAATTTTAATGACATTGAAATTTTACTGACAAGTCTGAAGTATTTTAAGTAATGTCAGAATTATCTTACTTGGGAGAAAACTGAATTTTTATGATCTTTTTTTCATGTATAAGCTGCATTACTGTTTTATGAGGGAAGCCTGTCAATTTGCCTGCTTTGAACAAAACACCTCTGCAGAAGTGTACCCGTTGCACTGTATATTCTGCTCCATCACCAGTGGAAGAGGGTATGTCGGGAAGGATCCGCACGGGCTGCGCTCATGGCGTGTGCTGTCTGTGTAACCTCACTGCCAGCCTGGAGCCAGGCTGATCGACAGCAGCTCCGAGCCCCTGGGGCAATCCTTCGGCAAGGCACAGCGACCTTCCATGGAGCCCTGCTCTGTCGGCACTGTCGCTTCCCCAGCGTGAGCCTGCCCTTGCACAGGGATGCTCTCTCGCCACGGCAGCGTGAGCATCGCCACGAGGAGTGTGGAGCTCTGCATCATCATCCCAGGTAAATGAGAGTAGGCCTTGGCTTGTTCAGCTGATTGACTGATTGATGATCTTCCAGCCAGGTTATAAATCTCCACTCACCTCCGTGTCTTTCTCAGAACTGAGCACCAAGGAAATACCAACCTCTCCTCCCAGCAATGCAAAGGGAGCTCTGTGCTTCCCAGCCAAGGCAACTACCCAGCCTCTTCAGGGAAAAAAGAGGGGCCATAGGATTTAACAGTCCACCATGACTGTGCTACTGGGATTTTTAAAACCATTTTGTTGATATTAGAACTGGTTTTATTCCCAAGCAACCACCCAGATAATTCATAAACGTGCGCACACACACACACACACAAACACAAGTATATAGGTGCACATCCCAACCCTGCAGCAGCAAGATCTAATTCAGCAAGAAATAAAACCCAAACTGCTCCCCAGAACTGGGACATTCCCTCCTGGGGTCTTACTGCCTTGGCTTTTTCGAAGACCAACAGCATTGTCTTTACATCTTCTCCAGATGCTTTCTACCACCACATCTTGCTCACATTATTTTTCTGGCCTCATCTGAGAGTCCTTGGTCACCTGCAACCCTGCTCTGCAGCCTGGCTAGTGCAGGTAGCTGTGGCTAGAGCAGTACTTGCTCATTCCCACTCTGTGTTTCCCCACATTAGGAAGGCACCTCTCCTGGGCAGTGTTCAGCCCCCAGCAGCCCCTGGTCACTCATGTCAGGCCATGGCCTGATCTGGTGGTTTAACCTTTTGGCAGTGACCGTAGGATTTAATCTGGTGGTTTTAACAGTAATCCCATCCTCCATTAAAAGGTTATAGCCTCTGAAGTGCTGGGTTCGCCCCTATGAAATTCAATATTTTTTCCACTGGGCAAAGCCTATCTCTGGTCTAAGGTGGAGACTCTTCCCCTTCGCCTCTCCCCCTCGCTCCTGTCTGCTGCATGACAGCCAGCACGACTCCCAACTTGGGGAGGCGTTCAGCAGAGCCTCATCCACTAGCAGGCAAAAAGCTCCTTCTTCCTGCTGGTGGGCCTCCCTCCCACCCCTATTCCCCACTGCCAATCTCTGTATCCTGCTTAATGGTATTACAGCCATGGAATATGATTTTCTTCAAGTTGGGAATAGGAATTTTGCCATGTTTTGCTGAGAAGCACATTTAATATAAATAATTCCTACTGTTCACAGGCTCCCACTTTCATGTAAAGGTTTATGCTGAGCCCACAGCAAAGAATTTAGGAAAAGGCTATTCATTAAGACCCTTACTTGTCTGTCACCCCCAGAGATCCCCCACTGGCAGAAGGGGTCATGTAATGTCTTATTTATACCAATCCTTACAGTAATTAATTTTCTCCACACCATTTTAGCACACACCTGGGTATTTTTTACTCATTTCTCTATTCGTGGTGCTTTTTGAATTTTTTCCCCACCCCAAGTTGCTTGTTCTGATGCTAGCATGAAACATCCAACCTTTTAAAGAAATCATTCATTTTTTTTAAAGGTTGAACATGTCATAGGAAGTTGGTGCACCTAATATTAAATCCCAGCTGTTTCTTTCAAAGTTCTTGAACACTGAGTAACTTGCAGAGGTGCTTGAGCACAGAGAGTCAGCGTGGCATGCAAAACCACCAATGGAAACCTACTTTTTGAAATACATTTATGAAACAGTTGTGTTTGAGGTTGGCATCTGCTCTGCTATGCCGTTACTCATTTAAAGGGTCAAAACCACAGCCAAGGAGTGCAGGAACTGCCCTGTTAGGCCATAAGAAGCACAGAGATGTCCAAAATAAGGGCTGAATCATTTACTCCCTAGCACCTCAGCCTTAACCTGAAAGATCATGTTCAAGGTGCAGAAACGGGCTATGACTGTTCTGCTGCTTGCCAGTTGCTCCCCAGGAGCTGTTTGTAGGAGCCCTCATCACAAATATGCCACCACAACATGGATCTTTGCTGGCAGCCTTGGGGCAGGCATCAGCAGCTGTCCTGTCAGCAAGGCAGCACTGCTGCCAGCAGCTAATCAGGGTGCCCCGATCGGGTGGAGGAAGGCTCAAACACTGGTGGAATGATTTTTACATCTCCAGTTTATGCAACTGCATCTGCGGCTCGGTTTTGGGTGAGTTCCATGGCTGTAAATGCCAGTGTCTCTGCTGCTGCCCAGTGCTTCCCAATCAGCCTCATGAGCGGAGCAAGAGTACAAAGAGAAGAAGAAAATTACAGAAGGACAAGAAAAATAAAGCAGCAAGGTGACCCACTTTGAGCAGGACTGCTTTTTGTGAGCACACAGGGCTGGCTGCAGTGGGGAGACCACTACAAATAGTCACCTGGAAAATGCCCATCCTGCATGCCTGGCACTGGACTTGGAGGAACTGCAGAGAAACGCATTTCCCCTTCCTGGCTCAGCTTCCAGCCCAAACCCGACCCCAGCGGGGCAGTTTAATGACCCAGCATGGCTTTAGCAACCAGCACTGACCCTGAGGTGCCACCTCATGATGTTGAAATGTCACACCCTGAAAGGCCTTTCCTGTGAGCTGGGGGACATGACCGAGCACCTCTGTGACCAAACACAGGTATGTGCTCGTGTTTTAAAGGTGTCCACCGACACACAACAAATCAGGACTTGCTTCTTTAAGAAGCCATAAAAAAGAGTGTAGCAGACCAATCTTAATGTGTGGGTTGGTGCACTGGCTCAAAAAGGCAAAAGAAGAGTTGAGAATGGTGAGTGGTGAATGAGGGAAGCTCAGCCTAAGGAGCCTAAGCAGTTAGCAAGAAGAAGACAGAAGTGAGAAGGAAAGTGGATATGAGGAGAGCTCTGAATATTCTCAAGAAGAGACAGCTCACAGGACAGGACATTTTGACAGATAATAAAGAGTGATAGGGAAGTAGCCTTACTGCAAAAGCCTGGGGTGTGAGGACAGAAAAAACTTCATGGTACATTTACACAGGAGAACTGATAAGTTGCAGACTACGTGCAGAAATGATTTTAAAAATTAGCTGGTAATTTTGGGTGTCATATGGAAGAGCTGATAGTCTGAGACACCTTCAAGTTATTCGACTGTTTCTCATTTTTGGAAAATGAGACATCCACAAGGCCTCTCAGCTTTTACCTGGGTAACCCCCCTCCAAATTTCTAGTGCCAGTGCCAGACAAAGGCTGGTCTCCTGAAGTACATCGTCCTCATTTCTGGCTCAAGTGGCTTGAGAGTGAGCTGTGGCTGCAGTGGCCTGTACCTCCACACAACACCCACAGGCTCCACACGGATATATAGGTGCTCCTGTAGCCCTTGTCCTCAGTACAGGCAACTCTCCAGGTGCCAAAAAGGCGGTGCAGGCAGGCCAGGCTTCAGCAGTGCCCCACTGCTCTCACAGGGCTATCCCTTGTTTATTCACTTCTAATTTTCCCTTCACAGCCTTGTTAAGAGCACCCTGAGTCCCCCAGAAACTTCTGCCAGGGATAGTCCATGCAGCAGTGAAGATGCAAACAAGTCAGCCTCCAAAGATCAACCCCTGCAGAAGCTGTGCCGCACCATGGCCTGGCAGGGCCTGTTATGGCTACAAGCTCAATTTTTTTAACATTTAACCTTGCTTAACCCTTGAGCTTGGGCTACTTTCAGCTGCCCCAGAATGATTGATAAAAGACTCTGCATGGTATCACTAATCTCGGGGGCAGTGCAAGCTGTTTGGGTTCCCGTGTGCACATATGGAAGAGCTTTGGAGTGTCAGATCCAATACTCAATCTCTGTATCAGCAAAGGTGCAATGAAATTCACTTTACTGCTCCTTGAATACGTTATATTTAAGATTGCCCAGAAGAGGACTCAAGTCTCAGGGCCACTATTTGGTTAAAAACTTGGAGAAGTAATTTTCCCGCTTGTGCTATTAAGCATGTGGTTTTCTTTATTTTGAGATCTCACTTTGCCTGGGTACGTACATCCATATATCTCACAATGCATGTATGGAAACCATACACAATAACAAAATAGCCTTATGTACTGTTAGGGCTGGTTTTAAAATTTACAGGGTACAACCCTCTTTTTTTTTGCTGAAAAGAAAAATTCTAAAACAGTTCCATATAGTTAATGTACTGTTTGGCCTTCCATTAAAAATATACTATTAAACCAGTCCCAAAAACACTAGCAAGTGAGTAAATGTTTAAACCACAAATCTCTCTCAGCTCCTATGGGAAGGAAGGGGGTGGGGGACTCTACCAGTTCCAAAATGGCAAGATCATATATCAGAGGTGAATAATAATGTGCAAAAAAATATGTTTCAAGGAATAACACAAACTAGGAAGGGTAGGAGAGAAAGGACTTTAAGGGATGAAAAATCTTAATGCTAGTAGAGATGAAGATTCTGAAAGTGTAGGTCTTGCTAATGGAGTGGAAAGAGAGTGGCAGAAAGAAAAAAAGAGAGAAGAAAGGAGGAGAAAAAGAAGAGGAAGAAGAAGAAAAAATAAAGCAAAAACAAAGAAAAGAAAAAAGAGAAAATAAAGAAAAAAGGAGGGAGGAAGGAAGGGAGGAAGGGAGGAAGGAAAAGGGAAAGAAGGAAAGAGGGAAAGAGGGAAAGAAAAAGAAAGAAAGAAAAGAAAGAAAATGAAAGAAAGAAAGAAAGAAAGGAAAAGGAGAAAGAAAGAAAAAGACAAAGAAAGAAAGAAGAAAGAAAGAAAAGAAAGAAAGAAAGAAAGAAAGAAAGAAAGAAAGAAAGAAAGAAAGAAAGAAAGAAAGAAAGAAAGAAAGAAAAAGAAAGAAAGAAAGAAAGAAAGAAAGAAAGAAAGAAAGAAAGAAAGAAAGAAAGAAAGAAAGAAAGAAAGAAAGAAAGAAAGAAAGATTTTCAAAAAAGGAAAAAGAGGAAGAAAAGAAAGAAGGAGGATGAAATGGTAGCAAAATAGCAGGGTGACACCCACCCTGGCTGTAGCAACGCAAATGAGGCCTCACTGAAGTGGAGCGCGTGAAGCACAGCTGTATATTCCGTACACGAGACAGTTAAAAATTTGAACATAAGGTAGCATTTCCTTTATCATATCCCATAAAAATAGCAATTTGCTAAAGCCCTTGTAGCACAGTATGGAAGGTGGTGTATTTTACTGATAATGTAGAGATGACAGATAGTCCTATACTAGGAGGTTTCAATGGTGTCTTGCTGTATAGCATAATAAATTGTGAGGAGCAGAGACAGAGGACAGTGCAGGCAGGCACTGCTCCACCTCCAGTAGCCAAATAATTCAGCCTCGGCTCAGTAATTATGCTGTGTGAAAATATGGGATTAATTAGACTAGTACACTAACACACTGTAGTCTCATTAAAGGCTGAACAGCATTTTCATAGATACTGCCACTTGAACAGGACTGCTGCTAATGTGAAAAGACAAAGTCTCTTCTTTTCACACTCCTTGCTTATTATCTTACTTAAGGCCACTTAAGCAAAGTTCCAAAGGCAGCCTGGCAGAAAGCCCTTTGTGGGATTTATTTTGTTATTTTACCTGTATGCCAGGGAAACAGAGAGGGGAAAAGAAAGGGGAAATGCTAACATTAGCAATAACTGCAAATTCTCCCCTTGCACCAACCAGAGTTTTTCTTTTCCTTCCTCCTTTCTTAATTTTTATCTCGCTCTTTTGGGGAGGGGGCCATGGGGTGAGAGGAATGATGTAGTGGACAGATGTCTCAAAAAGAAAGAGATAAAAGTCGTCCCACATTGCAAGTCTCAGCTGTTTGATTTCAGCTTCAGGGGTCAGCCTCTCTGAGGGGTTTGCTCAGCTTGATGGTGGAGCAGAAGCCCCGTGCCAGTGCCACATCCCAAAGTGCTGGGGTAAAGCCTGTGTCTTTTGAACTGAAAGGTGATTAGCGAGCCAGGAGACATAATTTGTGCTAAATAGTTACCATTTCACAATCCTTTATCTGCAGAGAAAAACCTCCTTCCTTCCAGTTACTCCAAGCCACTGAAAAGGTCTCAGTCACCCAGAAAGTCCAAGTGTTGCCACACTTGTAATTATAACTCTGTTATAACTCTTCAAAGAATCCAGCACCTGGGAGAAAATTGATTTTGGAAGGGAAGGACGTCTGTAACACAGCCTCTGTTAAACAAGCAGATGTCCTCCCTCAGCTCCCCATGCTGCACACACCCTGTGGGTCAGCACAGGCCAGATTGTCACAGTGTCCCCCAGGGCCCTGCTCCCGCGGCTTCGGCCTGCTTAGGGACACCTGGGGATGCTTGCTGCAGCTGGAGGGGGGTGGGAATCGGGGCTGGCATCACCCAGCAACTCCCACCAGGGAGTGGGCTTGGTCCTTGTGCGCTTTAATTCTGGGTAAATGGTGGGGAGAGAGCCCGCTGCACGGGAAGCACACTGCCACAGGGGTGTTAATATAGAAAGCTTGTCCTTTAAAATTAGCAGGCCTCTGTAAAGACCTGCTTCACCCTGCTCTCAGGAGAGCTATTAGAGCAGAGAGAGATTTTGCCACATACATAGGAAGGAAGCAAGGGGGGAGAGAGGCAGGAGAGGAGCCCAGCACATCCTGATGACAGACAATAATAGAGGTATCTGTGCAGAAATACTGTGGGCTTGGAGATGCCTTTGAAATAGGCAACGGTAATATTCAAGTCGGAGAAATAGCTGACGTTGAATAGACTGAAACCTGCTTTGTGGCTTAACAAAAGTGGGCAACAGAGAGAGGCTGACATGAAACAAGTCAGTATGCAGCAGGCTCTAAGGTTAGCATCATTAGCAAAGGGGAGAAATGATTAGCAGTAAAAAGTGAGACATTAAAAAGAGATTTAAAAGGAGAGCTAGAGGGAGCTAGGGGATGGGGGGTGCTTTATTTGTACCTGAGGAAAATAAAAGTGATTCTACCCAGACACATTTGAATTCTCTCTTCTGCCTTTGCACAGAGAAGTTTTATGAATATTTACCTTTCACATGGTTTGGGGAAGAGTAAATTCTTTGGCACCATAGTATTGAAATTTGAGAGCAGATTCTCCTGCCCATATGCAAATGTTCATATGAAATCAAGTGCAAAGAGTATCCCAAATAATGTCCCTCCTGCAGGGAAGTGCTTTTTTGATCATCTCTTTAAAAGTAGGGTGATTGATGGCCAGGGTGGTTGGACCTTGTTGGTCTGAGTTAGGTCCTTCAGATACAGCTTTAGCTCAGTTAGTTCAGAAACGCTCAGCAGGACTTTTGCTCTAAAGTGACATTGGTCATTTTAAATAAATAGAATATATGCTCCTAAGTCTCATAAGTGCTTCTGAAGCCATCACCTCCTGACCCCCTGCAGGTAGTGCTTTAGGGTTTTCATCTTCAGATGGGGACGGCATGCAGCCAGCCAGCTCACAGTCAGCGTTAGTGTCCCTGGGGACAAGGGAGGAGAAATTTAATTTCTGGTGTCAAGCTTTTTAAATACGTCTTTCAGATCACAAGTACATTCACATTACACCACCCTCACCGAGACTTGTATAAAGGTGCAGAGTGGCTGTGGAGAGACTCATGTCACCCACTGTGTGTGCCACTGCTCCACAGGGTGACACATCTCATGGCACGTCAGGACCCTCGGCAGGAGCCAAGACACACAGCACTCTGCCAGGGACCACGTCTCTGTCACACTGTCCAACAGGACAGCCCTGAGGGCACTGCTGATGAAGTTTGCAGAGATGGTCCCCAGAAACCCCGTCAGCTGTGCTGCAGTCATGAAGCAGGCAAAAATGCATGGGATTTATTTGCACTTCCTTCTCATGGACACACTAAGGAAGCAGCTCACGCTGATCCAGGCTGGGCAGATTATAAGCCTGCATGCCTGATGTCTGCACATGTGTAATGGTGCTCTTGAGTTGTGCTGTCTACATAAATGGCAGGCATTATTCCCTCCCAGGGCACAGGTTTCCCCTGGGACAACCTTCCCTTCTGCCCTCACACACTTTGGTCTCCAGGAAGCTAAAATACAACCTCCCCAGCTCCCCTTACTGAGGGTTGTTTCACTCTCGGCCCCAGAGTTTTGCTGAAGACCTCAAACCCTTCTTAGCTGCAGGAAGGAGAGAAGCCAAGTGTGATAGCTCTGTTCCCAAAACTGTGCAGCAAAGCAAGCAGCTGGCAGTGACGAGCAGCCCTGGGCACTGACACACCAACTGAGCCAGCAGCTCACCAAGGGCAGCTCGCTTGGGCAAGGGGCAGCCACCACCCAGCTGAAGCCTCTCCCACGAGTCTGGGGGGACCAGGTGTGGCTGTGGAAGAGCTCCTCCCAGCCACCAGTTCCAGGCAAGCAGCTCCTGCATCCTGGCAGCTGGCATTGTCTCTGCTGCAAACACTCCCTGCAGCCTCCCTTCTGCTTTTCTGGCCACGGGGCCATCACCCACTCCTGGTGCTGCCTCGAATAAGCTACGTCAGGATGAGTTCACAACTTTTGGATGGGAAGACCCAGAGTAAAAGAGGAGAAATGGACAAGCAGTCCCCCACTCCCTGGGGAAGGCCTTTGATCCTCAAAGCAGGAGCTCCTACCTCCTTCCCACTATCCAAACCAGAGTCCATCAAGGGGTTAAGCAGAAACACACAGGCCAAGTCCTGCGTAACACCATTATACCATGTGCTATTCCATGAGTCACAGGAGCAGGCTGCTGCCATAAATGCGGTCACAACACAGAGAAAGTGCAGGACGCAGGATCAGGAGCACGGAAAGTTGTAACTGGCAACAGGCTGCATGTAGACCAGAAGTGGGAAGAGTTAGGCTTTCCTCCTCCTTCCCACTGAGGGATCCCAACGCTCCATCCCCACCATCCATCTCTCCCTGGTGATTGTCTAAAGGCTGAGGTGAAAGCCCAGTGTGCTTAACCCCAACCCCACCGAGCACGTGAGTTGTCTGCAAGACTCTGAACAAGTGCCTTGACTTGAGCAGCAGCACTCATGGCCATAGTGCCTGTGCCAGCTTAATTCCTGAATCTGGTTCTTGTTCACCACACCAGCATGAGCCTTGGGAGACAACAGGTAAAATACTAACGGAAGGAATTATGGAAATGTAATTTTGACACATTGGCGAAAGAAGATGAGAGCTGATTATGAGACCTGTCAGCTCCATCCTTCTCTCACTTCATAGTGTCTGTGTGAATAGAGAAATCAAATTAAAAATGCTTGAATGCATTCAGGAATCCAAAGGGGAATGTATTGATCTGCAGATAAGGTCAGATACAGGCCCTTCAGTTTCTGAGTGCGGGGGGGATGGAACTTCAGGTTTGTATGAACAAGAGAACAAGTATCTCCAAGGCTGCCCAGAAAGGGACCCTCTGTTATGTTCTTCCTTGTGAGAAACACATTTCTGAAGTTATATAACAAAAACCAGCTGCCTCAAACGCCTGTAGAAAGCACACCCCTGGGCAAACCTGAAAAACAGCATCCTTCATACAACCTCTTACAAGTGGAGATGGAAAGAAATAAAAATTATAAGGATGTCAGCTGGCCAGAGCCCAGCAGGGCGGAGCAAGGCGTCTGCAGCCCCCTGGACCTGAACTCACATCTGTGGAGAGGGAAGGTGGACCTCATCTTTCCCTAAGCCAGAAGTTTAGTTGGGAGACAAGAATATCAGTTACCTGAATGTTAAAATTTTCCCCAACTTCTTCATCAAACTTCTTCTTCTCCTGACAGTGTTCAGACTAAAAAGTTACAAAAATATCATTTTCTCTCTGTGTCCCTTGTTATTTTTTGCATTTCATCTCAAGGCTCATTGCTGCTTCTTAAAGGGAAGAAATAGGCTTTTGACTGGAACAATGACAATTTGGAGGCCACAGTTTCGCTCTGTTGCAGATCTTTGCCTATTTCTCATATACATGAATTCAAAGGCTGGTGCTTAGATCTCAGACAGGATAAAGCCAATGTTTGCTTCAGAAGGATTTTCTTTGGGAAGAGTACATTTTTTTGTAATCGCAGAATGACATATTGCTCTGGGGTTATAAAGAGAATTTTATATTTAAAAAGCTATCTCCAAGATATGTGCTCCTTTTACTCAGCTATAAGCTAAGCAAAACAGAAGGAGAGAGAGCAAGAAAATGAGAGAAAATGAATTAGCTTGAACTTTTGCTGAGATAAATATGGCCTGATCTTTTAAGTTCAGTTCATGCAAGCAATCTCCCTGAAATCAGTGGGGTTTTACCCATGTACTTGGAAGCAGACCTTGGCCCCATATGGTTGAGCACTAAAAAAAGTGCTTTTAATACATTAACTAAATTTGGCTGTAATTAGAGACGGGACTCAGCAAAGTACCTGCCTCTCTTGGGTCTCCACAACTGCCCCTGAAGCCACGCGTGTCATGGCTACACCAGGGTCAGGTGCCCTGTGAATCTCTTGTCCCTCCTCCTGGACACATCAAACCCCTGCAGCTGCTGGTGCTTTTGGCAGGGGTCTCAGGACCTCATGGAGTGATGCTGGCCATGGCAAAGGAGCGCATTGGGCTGAAGATGAACTGGGTTGCCAGTGCTCTCACCTTAGCTGAGCAGTGAGGGGAGAGCAGCGTGTGGGGGAAAATGCTTTTGCTCTGTGCCCTGGTCCAGAAATGGCAAAACTGACTCATGTGTGCAAAGCAGCAAGGGACACGCTGGCCTCTCCTCATCTGGCTGAAATTGTGTTAAAGTGAGAGAAAGACAGGGGGTGTGAGTGTGTGTGCACATGTGTGCATGTGCAGGAGAACCAGCGCAGTGTGCCTCCCCCTGCCCCTACCCCCTTTCTTTGCAGAGGTTTCAGATCATCTGCTTTTCACAGGCATTGAAAACTAGTGGGAAAACTGAAGCTGGATTGTGACTGGAAGCTAATGTAGTCTACATGCAGCAGACATCTAATATGATGTTATTTATTCCCATAGATCTGTTTATTTTGTTTTCAATTTACCAAACCCTGTGACACATTCCCAAAGGTGCCTTGTTGTACAATACGTTGCACACAGTAAGATATTCAGCCTAATTCACTCTTTGTTTTGTTTCAGTTCAGCTGCATGAGGGCACAAATGCATCTGTGTTATATCTTCTCCTGTGACTGATGTTGCAGACTATTGCCATAGGGTTTTGTGAAATGGGATCTTAGTTAATCTAGGGCATTGTCTTTGTAGTGCTAAATTCTTATTTGCAAACATAATGTTCTGGCATTGATGCAACAGGGGAACATTTGTTGTTTTTCTCTTGTTTGTTTTTTTCCTTTTTTTTCTGTTTAGAATAGACTCTGTGTATGTGTTTTTAATAAACTTTTATTCTAAAGCTTTTTCTCCCTGTTCTGCATCTGATCTGACGCATTTATAACACATTGCAACACGTCAAATTGATGTCTTTAGCAAGTCAAGCCAAATACTCATAAAATCCAATGCACAGAAAATGTACACTGCTACGGAGGAAAGTACCTGATGTTTTTTAAAGCATCCAAAGGAAGGCAATTCTAGCCTTTAAACATACACACACATGCAGACACAGACATACAGAAAGGATTTTGAAAAAATTGTCTGCCTATACCCTGGAAGGATGGTATCACTTAGAAATCAATGGCTCTTCTTTGCACTTTTTTGCAAGCTCTCATGTTTTCATTTCTCTTTTATTTCAGGAACGTGTTGTTCTTCGGTATACTGAAGACCTGGTCTGAGAAACTGGTGCAGAATCAGGAATTCCAAATTGAATGCTATTATAGAAGTGTGCTGCAGACAAAATTTGATGTAAACAGGATCTGGAACAGATTTGATGAGATTGTGAAAAAATGAAGATGGGATGCAGATTCATTAATAAACAGCCTGTGGGTAGTGAGCATAAAGCCTGATTGATCACAATTACTGCAGTTCATAACTGGAAAACCAGACATCGGAGGACATGCACAAGGTAAAGCTGGGCTGACATCAGAGCTGAGCCTCATCTATTTATTGTGTGGCAACTGCAGAAATCCAGCTCTTGCTTGTGATGGGTATGTTTCCATAACAGCATTTAGAGTGGTTTAATTTTCACTTCAGCAATCTTTCACACTGATTATCAAAGGGGCTTTCTTAGAAAGCTGCTTGGATGAAGAAACCAGATCTCCCACACGTGCCTTGTCTGGCACAGCAGAACTGGGGGCTTCACGCTGAATTAACACCCAGAGCTCTGTGCAAGCAGATGACTCCTCATCACCAGCTATTCCTGCAGGGAGCTGTGCTCACCTCCTTGGGAGTGCAGGCAAAACAGGCTCTGTGAGCTGCCACTTGCCCGACGGGGCAGCTGTCTACTGCATGGCTGGGTGAGTGTGTTAGGTGAGCAACCGTGGCTGGCAGGTGAGTTAAGGATCTCCTTGTAGGAGCACTCAAAGCCTGGCTCTTCCCTTTGTGCCAGCTCCTACAGCAGAGAAAACCCCATGCAGTATTGTTGCCTGTATGTACAACAGCCATGTGAGCTCCAGGCTCCATCTGCAGAAACGGAAATTTGCTATTAGGGATCTGCAGCAGGAACCCCCAAAGCTAACAGGAGCTGCCAGGGGCCAGGGAGAAGAGATATGGCACAGCAGTGAAATGTCTCTCTCTGCCCACATTAACCCTTGGTATCTAGTTTGGGGGAACACCGAGCACGCTCACAGCGAGGGACACCAAAGGCTGTTGGAATCAGAAAATCATACTTGGGTTGAAAGGGACTTTAAACATCAACTATTGCCACCCCCTGGCACAGGCAGGGACACCTTCCACAAGAGAGGTGTTATGATGGTAACATACCAGGGATATCTCCCTATTTGCCTAAGCCTTAGAAAGTTAATGTCTGTGTTAGCTCAGATGAGGCCCCACGAACGGTTGGAGATCTTTCTCTGTACTCTGTAGCTCTCCATCTGCAAAAGAAGAGAAACATTTCCTCATACCTTAGTGGGGCTAAAGGAGGACAAAGCCATGATGGCTTGGGAAGCACTCAGACTCCAGAGTGACAAGTACCAGAAGAAATGACCATAGAAAATGACTCATCCTGCCTCTGGAGCAGGCTTTCAACAGCACACAATAAGCCAGGCATGGGGACACCACTAAACCACGGAGACAAATGACTGAAAAGCTGTAAAGCTGTTGAGTGAGCCCCTGTGCCCATCTGTGGCATGGCAGAGCTCATGCCCTGCACTGCTGGGGTGCAGTCACGCCCATGCTACAGATGAGCCATGGCTGGGCTGCTGGGACAGGAGCCTCACTCCTGCGGCTGAGTGTCGAGTGAGGGAGCAGGAGCTGAGTCAGTAACCCAGCTTAGAAGAATAGAGGAGAAGAAATGGATCCCTGATTCTTTGCAGGGGCTTTGAGAGTTCACTACTGGAAAAGGGCTGTTTTAGGTCTCTAGTAGGAAGGCCCAGTACATGGGGACAAGAGGACAAACCCAGCACCCAGGGCAGAAGACTGGTAAGAATTTCTGCCACATTTGTACTTTGTCTACCAAATCTTGGAGTTAGGTGCCAACAGACTGCAAGAGCAAGAGGGTTTATTATCTTCTCTTGCTGACTCCAACAGGCATGGTGCCTAAGACATGGCTCCTGCTCCTTGGTAGCAGGCTTTTGTCCACATCATCGATCTCCCACAGATCGTATCACAGCCCAGCAGGACACTTTCCGTAGCAGAGTGGTCCATTGGCAGGATGACCAGATATGCAGCTACTCTGTTCCTGTCAGAGCCAGTCCTTTACCTGCAGGAACAAGAAATTCACTCATGGACTTGAGGAAAATAAAAAGAAGTCAGGGGGTCTAGAGACTCTCACAGGTAACTCAGCATTTCTCTTGTGGATCCAAGCTACTAGACAGAAATGCTCCTGGAAAGTTCTGCTTCCATTTGCTTTAAATATCTACAGTACCAGCTGTCCCTGAATTTTATCATCATAGCTTGCATATGGATTTAAGGCAGGAGTCTGAGCAGAAACATCCCACACGGTGCCTAGCTGTTCTGAGCCAAAGCAAGGCAGCCATCCTGGTGTTCGGATGCATCCCTCCAGGTCTCCCTTCACCTGCCATTCCCACCAAGCTGCTGCCAGCCAACAGTGCCGTTACGCCTGTTCAATGTGCCACCGCAGTATCAACCTCTCTGCTGCCCTGGCAGGAGCAGGCAGTTGTCTGGGGATATACATGTCCCTAACTGGCTCCTCAGGTACAAACACAACCTCAGCCTTCCCTTTCCTTTTCCCTTCCTAACCCTGAATTAAAGCACAAGAATAAATCAGCTGAATTATCTGCTCTGCAAATTCATAGGCAAAGCTTACAGGCTCCAAGCAAAAATGAAGAGAAGAAAGAGTAAGGCTGAGAGGATGGCCAGATGTCTCTAGCAAGGGAAAAATCCTCCTGGAGCTGGGCATCTGGATTTCACAGCTACCAAACACCAGCAATCACCACCATATGCTGAGCAGAAAACACAAACCTGTTCTACACCCCAGCGACAGAGGAACACATTGGCAGATAGAAGAAGCTTAGCAGGATTTGGGGGAAAGTCCTGAAACTCTCTCAGAGTAAGACATCTGCTAGCAAGGACTTTATTTGCCACAGAAACAAGTCCTTTCCTTCCCCTGGTGACTCTCCATATCTGGATGAGACAAGTCTTCTCTGTGGGTGTCTCCCCTCGTGGGAATTTGGAGGTGTTTGAAGACCACTCCTGACCTGGAGCACCCACAGCATTTGCTACGGTAAGATCTCCAAACCCGACGCTGTGTCCTGCAGGGTCAGTGGAATGTGGCCACCAAATCGCCTGTCTCTGCCCTGGCATTGGTGGAGAAGAAGGAGAGAACAGAGAGGGGAAGGGAGTTGGATTTGGGTTCTGAGTATGTGCTGGAAAGGCACACTGGGTTTTGCCTTCCTGTTATATCTGCCCCTTGTCTTTCAGCTCTGATGTGTGGGGCTTTGTTACGTGCGAGCGGCCGTGGCTTTCAGTTCCTGATAATTCAGTTCTATTTCTGCTCTCAGAAGCTCCTTAACAAGCTCGGTTCCTAGCAGACCAAGAATCAAAGGTTCTGACTCCTTCCCTTGCTTTTGCTCAATCTTTTCTTCTCCTTTGTCTGACCGTATGTCCCCTCGTGACACTCAGCTTATCCAACCAGACCTCCCAAGGAGTTGGATTACTTTCAAAATCTGTCTATTGAGCACTGCACAGATCCTGAAGCTCATGGTTACTTACATATCAAGGGATGCACCCCGGCAGAGGCATCTAACTGATCACCCGTTCTTCTGCTCCCTGAACAACCAGGTGGTTCACTCCCAAACATGACAAACTGGCAATGGGAATCTGTGTGCAGGGTCTCCGAGAAGCTGAATCAGGACATGCAAAGGCTGCAGTAAGTAACGAGGATTCAAAGCAGTAAGAAAGGAGGATTCCAAGCAGTAAGAGTGATCAGAGGCTTGGGGAATATGGAAGAAAAGCCACCCCAGAATTAATCTATTGCTGCCCAGGGGATTGCTATTCTTACTCATCAGAAATTCCCAGAACCTGATGGCTCTCAGTTAACGCTGACCTCCAGGGCAGGACTATGCAGTACAACTGGTCGTTCAAAGTAGCCTTGATAAATGTGTTGCTGCCAGAAGACAAGAATGTGTTTTAAACAAGGTCAGGTGTCCTGTTACATAGCAGGACATAATCCTGGTTTGTGTATACACACACATCGATTTCAATTGCACGATACGTGCTGGATCCACCTGTCTATGGTGGATCTTTTCTTCTCCACCACTGCTCCCAAGTCCTTGGCCATCATTTAAGAACATCCTAACAGAAAAAGGCAAAACTGGTTTTGTACAAGTGGAGGTGAAAGCTACAGGCTTGTCCTCTTCCCAGTCAAAAACCGTCTTCTGATGATGGTGAAAATCCCATTATATTCTACCATTTGGAAAAACAAAAGCTTTTAATATNAAAAGAAAAAAAAAATCCCTTTAAAGCAGCCACTGAAGGAATTGGTCCCAGGTTGAGGGCTTCCTATTAGCTTTATTTAATACATATGAAGGACCCTGTGTTGCTGTCCCGATTACACACACAAGGCAGATTCCACAGTGGACTGCATTTGGTCTTGAATGCCTGTTTTCCCTGTAGTTTTATTTACCATTCTTAAAAAGGATAAACAGAGAGCCATGTGCTTACATCTTTTGAAGAGCATATTTCCTCATGCTCTAAAAGAGGCTTCTTTGAACACTCATCATTCACAATTGTGCTCTTGGAAGTTTTAGCAATATTTGTTTCAGATAAGTTTATTTTTGTATGATTGATTGAAATCTCAAGCTGCAATTAAGAAAATTGCAGCAAGAACCATTAAAGGAGTAGCGTCATTTTCTCCCCTTTCCTCTAAAATGTCAGGTTTCAATGTCACCGTGAGATAACCCAATCGCGTGCTTGTACACCCGGGCTGGAGTAAGCGGAAAACCGTCTGGAGTACTAATTACAAACGACTGGAAATAATGACACGAGGCAGAAGGAAAATGAAAGGCCCCGGTCCCGATCACTTACCCGCCCAGGTGTGTGTGCAGAGATGCAGGTTATTGTGGAGCTGTCTATTTAGTAAATACACAAACATCCATCCCCACTTGTAGAGCAGCCTCAGTCCCTCCCCCGTCTCCTTCTGTCTCTCTGCCCTTTCTTTCTCTCCAATTATAAACCAGCACCAGGTTTTCTCATCAGCCATCTCCATGTCTCCAAATGGCTTTTCAGTGTCAGGCCTATCAGGAAATTAACTCATCATGCAGTGACAGCTGCTAATTTTTTCCCCTTACATGTCAGATGGATCGCCTGCTGAAGCTAATAATGAATCACCAATCCCTGATTAGAAGGTGCTTCCGAAACATATAACTGCCATCTGAGCTAACTTTTTTCTTCATATAAAATGATATCACCCTAGAGGAGCAGAAAACGAATTGTATTCTTCAACAAGATAGAACGGGGGTAGCCTGTTTGAGTGAGCCACACGCTATCTTAAATTATGGGCTAATATTGTTCAGTAAAATAAGTGAAAACTCACAGCTCTGTTTTGCCAAATGAATGACCTTTTTTTCTGTTACTTAATCCTCTCGCTTGAACTAAGTTTCAAATTTCAGTCCTCACCCTTCTCTCTTTATTCTGTTTACAGCTTTTGTGCTCAGGAAGTCTACTGAACAGGGAAAGTTGGAGAAAAGCCTCAGAGGTTGCTTTATGAGGCCTCTGCCTACCACAATGCAAGCTCCTTGTACAGCTCTGCCAGCAGCTCCAGCCCCATCTGTCAATCCCCAGGATTTTCTGAAGGGGACTCACCTGCATTTCAAGTGCAGGTTCAGCTCAGGGCCAGCCCAAGGCACAGCAACTTTTAACACGGAGATTCCTACAAGCTTTTACATGAGCTGGATCCACTGTCCACGGAAATCACAAATGTATTTCTTCTGGGACTCAGGGCTAACACTCCTGGTATTAAAGCAGTGTTTATAAATGACAGCAGTGCTTGCAGGACTATGCACAATCCACATGTGCATAACCACAGCACATAACTCCCTGGCTCATCTCACTTCCACAGCGGAGTGCAGCTGGGAGTCAGGCAGAATGGTATGTTGCTGTGGGCCCTTTAGGGTGGTGTTGGGTTTTGGGTTCTTTTCTTTTGTTTTTGTTATAGGAAATATTTCTCTGAATATAGTTTCCAGCTATCTCTTATCTCCCATTTTTCCCCAAAGATGGAGCCTGAATTCAGAGGCCAGGATAGACTGCCTCAGGAGCTGTGTATCTGGTTCTTAAGAAATGGAGGGTGAAACTGCTTGCTGGAAATACCTCTTCTTTCTCTGTCTTCACTTAGGATTTTTGGTTCACTTTTAGTGGGGTTTGTTTTCGCTTGGTTGGTTTTTTTTTGTTTTATTTGTTTGTTTGTTGTTGTTCTTTTGTTTTGTTTTGCATACTAGTTCAGTGGTTCTTAAATACTTACATTTTTACCTGATTGGCATTGTCACAGTATAATCCAACTTTATTAATGCTTATTCAGAATGGATAACAAAGAGAAAATCAAGCCAATGGCTCTGGCAGTCAGAACATCAGAAGGCAACTGACTGACATGGGAATACTGCCCCCTCAACAATCACTTCCATTACAGCACAGCCCTTGAATGCCTGGAGACAGGCAACTGAAGGCATTCAAAGCAAACAGCAAAACCCACTTGTAGTGAATGGCTGCCCAGGCTGGGCACCTTCCTAAATCCACCCCACAAGTTTGTGATGTTCCGACAGTGGACGCTGCCTGTGGCAAAGGGCCCCCGCAGCTCCTGAGCCTGCTTCTGGACATGTCACAGACACCTCACCAGCACCATGCACAGCCCTCGGAGGGTCAGGGCCTTTTCAGGTGCTGCTCTACTCTAAGTGCCTCCCTCTGGTGCCTAATCTTCCCTGCTCTCCAATGGGAATGCTTGGAAGATCCATAGAACAATCCAGCTCATCTCCTCCCAGACTATGATATGGGACGACGCCAGGAGCTCTGGCACAGGGGGGAGACAAATGCCAGAGACACGCTTCCTAGGCCCTGGAAGAGATCTGCCATGGCCTCAGCTTTCAGTGTATGGCAGAGAGCGTCTCAGCACGGGGCTGAGACAGTGCGCGGAGTCCTTAAGCAGGATGACAGCACAGGAACGAATGTCACCCTTGATTTCTAATGTTACATTTGTAGGGCACTAATAAGTTAACTTTAAAGTGCACATTAAAAAGAAGAAGAAGAAAAAAAAGGCCCTAGGAAAATATTAGCTCTCCTGATCAGGCTGCACTCAAGAGAAAAGTATCGTTAACCTGAGCTTCCAGGTAATTACAGCACGTGGTAGGTTAGTGAATCTTTTCCAGTGCTCCCAAGCACAGGAACATCTACCACTGGGGCTTTTTTTTTATGCAAAGGTCTGCTCTTTTCATTGTGCATACAATGTGATTGCTGGTTTGACACTGCAGGCTACACTGGTTTTATGAAGGATTAAATGCCACCTGAGACATATTTATCCTAAATAAATCACAAATGGTAAACTGCAGCATGTCAGTGTCAACACCCTGTACTGCAGCAGAAAGGTTAGCCATACAGGACTAAGCACAGCGAAGAATTAGCATCCAAGCTGCAAGACCACAGGGCTACAGCTAACAGGAGAAATGATCAAGAAGAAATATTTCCACTGAAAAACATTCAGTTTTTTGAACATCTGTGAGAGTCTTGCAGAGGGCCATCATTTTGTAAAGGTCACCTTTTTCCTGATAACAAACGGGAGTTGATCCTGTCACTGTTTGCTGAAGACAGTATTTAAGAGTAAGTGAACAGCCTGTCACTTTTAAGAAAGATGAGCAAGTCAAACTCGCCTAATTATGAATCTTGATGTCTAACTTGAAATTTACTTTTTTGGGGGTTTGACAAAGACACAACCTCAACTCTTGGAAAATAATAAAATTTGAAAAATAATAATAATAAGAGATGAAGAGGCAGCAGGATCTTATAGCCCCAGAATGAAGCACCTTTTCTCAGCAGCCCTATCAGAAAATACATTTTTAAACAGTTGCTTCAGGAAGGAACTATTGTTTTACCCCACCCCAACTTTCTTACAGTTGATAATTTTAAGATATTAAACATGATAGGAAACCCAGTTATCTCTAGAGTCAGCATGGCTTATACCCTAAACACTTACACAATTATATTAAGCATGCATGAGGCACACTTCAGAAATTAGATTCTTTTATCTTTATCTATCTAGCAAGCTAGAGAAAGGAAAAAAAAGAGAAAAGAGGAAATGCACAGACATAACAGATAGCATTCGTTTGCTCCTGCTGAATGCCAGTTCTGTTTATTGTTTAATATTAAAAATCATGATGCTTCATTTTAATGCTAACATTTTATTTGAAAGACCAAAAAAAAAAATCCCCAAACCTTGCCAGTTTTTATTTTACAATTTTTCTAAAGAAACAGAAGCAGTTTTATCATGGAACAAATCTTTCAACATGAACTTGCATTGAACAATTGCAGTATATCCACAAGTAAATAACTGACATTCTGGACTAAGCAAGAAATACAAGGTCACCTTTTTTTCCCCCCTACTTGTTAATGTCAATGTCAGAATTTTCTTTAAAAATCCTCCTAACATTTGAGAAGTAGCTCACAAAATGAACTGCAAAATGGTATTTATATGAAGCACTATTTATAAGAAAAGCAAAACACTGACAGTGACAATATTTTTTTCAAAAAATGCACATTTCTTATGTAGGACTCTCATCTAAAATTAAGTGGAAGTTACAGGCATCAAGTTCTTCTTCCCGTATATGTATAATCAAGGATTTTCTGAAGTGTAGCTTTTTTGAGCTCTTCTTTAGGGAAAGTCTTATGTGTTACCATGAAAGAGTAAAGTACTATGAAAACTTTCATTTTTGATGCAAAAAAAATCCTTATTTTGATGATATATTTTTAGCCAAACATGTTTTAAAGTAAGATTTTAGAAAGCAAAATGTCACCTGTTCTACTTTAAAATGAAGAAGGGCACCCAATACTGTATGTAAGCTTACCTGTTCACCTTGCTATTGGGGGGGTTTGTATTTTTTTGTATATTTATCTGTTCACAAAATGTACATGTAAGTGCAATTATTTTACTCCTGTGATTGTGTTATACAAAAATGACAGAAGGCAGGGAACTACCCTGAGAAAAAACAACATTAAGACAAAAAAAATCAACAAAGAAAGCACTGAACAGAACAATTCCTACTTTCGGCAGGGGGCTTTTTATCCTGTTTTGTACCCAAGTACGCTTGTTTTATAATAATCCCATATAATAGTTCTTAGAGCTATTGTAGCAAAATTGTATTATCCTCTTCAGTGAACTCCTCCTGTTAGCAGGGTATGTATTTGTTACCTGGCTAGGAGGAGGTTCTACTGAGAAGGCTTTAGAGAAAATGTTCCAGTAATACATGATTCTGGTAGTATCCAGCTCTGCTCTGCACCCAGCCTACGAGTGAAGCTCTTCATGCTTCTTGTACTTTGTTATAATCTCTCTGGCCTTGAATTACCTGTGAGCCACCCTCTGTATAAATGACCATGCTTGTTAACTGTTCTCTCGCTCTATCAGGGGCTACAGTGTCTGCTTTTATAGCAGTACCAGCCTGCAGAATGTCTTGGGACCCAGCTGTCTCTATCACAGCATGTGAGTACACACCAGGCTCATCCTGCATGTCTGGTGGCAACTCTGTGACGATGTAGTGTGTTGCACCTTCAGAGAAGTCACCATCAGAACCCTGAGCCATGGCTTGAGCTAATTCTTCAGAGACAATAATCTGTGATATTTGCCCATCCGACTCCACTAAATCCATGTGTTCGCTCTGGACACTGAGCGTGTGGCTACCAGCTTCCTGCATAATTATCTGAGAGCCTTCTCCAGCTACCATGTGCACAGTACCTTCCTCATTTACAATGACCTGGGTGACACCTTCTTTCATGAGCTGGTCGGCCGCAGCCGTGTCACACACAGCAAACTGCAGCACTCCTTGCACCACATTCTTGAAGGCAGCCTGAGCTCTCTCCTGAGATGCAATTATAGCCGATGGGTGCATGACCCGTGTCACTACTTCCATAGGTTTGGTATCTTCCTGAGTCTCCTGAACTTCATGGAACATTTGTATTTCTTGTCCCTCTGCATCACTGGGAACGCTGGGCATCTCTGGGTTCGGCATTTGCAAGAAGTCTTTGTGACCAGACCTGCATCTGTCAAGGAGTCCAGATTTGTTTTCTGCTTCGCCCAGCTCTGTCACAGCACAAAGCAGGGCATCTAATGCCGAGGAGGACTCTGGAGGATGGACTGTAGCCTCAGAAGCATCTAAAACTTCTTGTTGCATTATCTGCTGCAGTACTGTGCTACTGGAGTCGGGAACCGCGTCTATTTGAACGGCCTCCTCCATGTCAGCTCCCGCTCCTTCAACCACCACCACCTGTGTGGCACCATCTGCTAACTGCTCCGTAAGGATCTGCTCTGGAACCACACTACTCACGTGGGAGCCGTTCTGGTTTGTGGCTATGACTTGCCCGTCCTCTGTGATGTGGACAACCCTGGCCATCTGCCCCGCCATTGCCAGCGTCTGCAGGGTGGCTGCTGCTGTCTCTTCCACAGAGGCATCGATGGCGAAGTCGCCGTCATAGCCTTGAATAATAATGAACTGCTGCACTTCTTCAGGTGACTGTGGCTGTCTCCTGCTGCCCCGAAAGGCCTTCTCCTTCACTGGAGAGACCTCTCCCAGTGCTGCCGCGGTAAAAGGGCTCGTGGTTTCCACAAAAGTTGCTCCTTGCCCCTTCAGCCGGCACTCATAGGACTTGGACACAATGCCTACAAGACAAAATACACTGTTTATGTGGTATCATGGCAAGTATCAGTTCATTACTTTAACAAATTGTAGCTTAAACGGAAAAAAATTCCTTGACACTTTTTAGATTTCATTGGCAGAAAACATAGATAAAATGAGCAAATGAACAAAACCAATTTGCATGTTTTCCAAATAACATATTTACAGGTTGAAATAATTGCTGAGTGTAACAATTCTGCAGCTTATTAACAATTTAAATGTGTTTTAAAAAATATTCTGTATAAAAAGAGCCCAGATAAATACAGTATACAGTTAAAAGCCATTAACACATCTTTTATAGAAGATCTTATTGGTGTATTTCAGTACTTCGGTAATGAATTTCAGGATTGTGTATTACATTAAACATATCTCGGTGTGAAAAACTGTGGCTGATCTTTTTAATACCCTGCTTTTGTTGGTGAAGTGATTGCCACGCTGTCATTTTGATGCCATTGTCTTCCCCTTCCTTTTCCATCCAGCACCTTCTCCAGCACATGTGACTGACTCAGTCACTAGCCCAGTTACCTGGAGAGAACACTTGGTAGTTTTCTTACCCTAAGCAGGACATTCTATAAAATCTCATCCAGAGAAACCCCAATTACATGTCTTAATTACTTCTCCATGAAATCAATTAACGAACTATAATACTTGTAACCTCTGTATTCCAGCTGCTTGCTCTGCCACCCAGTTTGGTTTGGTGTCACTGAAGGGTCCCTTCTCAATTCTCACCACTAACAATAAAGCTTTGGCAAGGCAAATGGTGCCCAAGGCTGTACGAAGTCAAGGCCATCACCCTCCGAGCGTGGCCTGCGTGTTTTTGGGAAGACATAATGAGAGAACCCTGTGACCAGCTTTGTGGACGTCCATGGAAGGACAGCTCCATCCCCAGCTGTCTCCCCATGGCAGTGCCATCCAGAAGCACCCATGGACCTCCTCCATGTGCTGGGAGCAAGCTGCGGGACACAACCAGTGCACACAGAGAGAAGAGTGGGTGCTGGACATTGCAAACGAGGTGAGGGTCTAATGATAGATGGGCCTTGGGAAAGCTGATTAAGTCCATGCTGCTGAGACTACCCACACCCACATTCCAGTTTAAATTCACCTACACAAACTGAAATCACATCTCTGGAATAACAGGTGTAGCATCTTATCACCAATGCAAATAGCTGTGCCATGGCTTGCTTGGGATAAAAACAGGCAAGAAAAAAAAGCGACACTTACAGTGAAATTTCAGGCTAGCACTGTACTTTCCAAGCCAGTTCTAGTGAACAATGTGCTTCATTGAACTCAAGAGACCAAGAAAATTACACTAAAGCTGGTCTAAGGGGGCTCTTTCACTCAAAGCATAGAGCTGTCAGACCCTGATCCCACAGAGAATTAAAATGGGCTCTAAAAAACAGACTCATTTGCTTAAAGGTAAGTTCACACTTAGAAGCTGATTTACTCCAAGACTGAGTACGTGGCACCTAGCAGACTCTAGCAACTTGATATGTTAAGGTGCATATCAAGCTAAAACTCCAAAATAACATCAATAATTAAAAGACTGAGCTCTTATACTGGTATCTATCTATCTATCTATCTATCTATCTATCTATCTATCTATCTATCCATCCATCCATCTATCCATCCACCCTTTTTTCTATTACAGAGCTTCTGGTAGATAACTGTACTGTGAAACACAAAGAAGTAATGTTGTCAAGCTGAAATGCTGCAAATCACCTTCACAAGTCTAAACTGATGTTATACAACTTCCTTATTCCTAGTTTGCAAGGCAGGTTATCTTTGGAAAAGGAAATTAATTCCTCTTTTAGAAAGGAATCCTTCAAATTAAGGATTTAAACCATTAGAGTGTTTCCAGGTGATGCTGCATAAAAATCTGGCACATGCAATTTTGTCAGGTATAAGCAAGAAGTAAGCTTACTGTAGTACAACTGGTTCTTATTCCCACTTTTCCTGTGCTCTCTGTAGGCACTGACATTCACATGACCCCCCAAAGAGCAGAAAAATAGGAAGGGGAAATCAACATAAAATGACAATTATCTTAGCTCCTCCACATTTTATAATAGAGTATAAGTAATTCTCTCAGGAATCTTGCTTTGTTGACAAGATAAAAGAGGAGCCTGGCAATGATGTGGCACAAAATCAAAATAACTCCACAAATCATGCATTTTCCACTGGATTTCAAAATCAAAATAACTCTGCAATCATAATTTTCACATGCACACACACTAAAATCATGACATCTTTCTTCTAAGATCATAATAATTTATGTACAGGATGCAGCATCAGTGTATTGAGGAGAAACTCTGGTCTGGGGAAGGGAAAGAAAAAGGAAATCCGCCCTGTTTTGATCTCCTCAGATAAATGCGGTGCCTGTGAATCCATGCAACTCCAGTCTTTACTGTGCAATTGAATGGGAAGTCTCCTGGGTGAAGAGCTATCTGGTGAATCCCTCGCAGCACTGATAATTATGCCATTCTGACTGCTTACTTAATCTATTTGAATCCAGAGGTGAGTTAAGCCACTTCCTGACCATTAAAGTAAACTACATGGGTAAATACTGCTGTCACTAAGGGGTGTGATGAAGCTTAACTACACCAACATCTTAACCTCAGCTCAGTGCAACCCCAGCTATTCCATCACAGTTCATAAATGCGATTGCAGGTCCATCTTTTGATTCAGCAATTTAATAACTTCGAGTGCTGTCAGTACTGCTTTGAAAAATGGCTCCTATAAAATGTAACAGCCTCAATCAGATTGTAAAAGATTCACCCACTGAAGATTCTTCCATTTCAACTATAATGAATTAATGTTGAGCTGTGTAGAAGTTCAAGTGTCATTTAAACTAATGTGAATCTACTGTAACTTTAAATTTTAACTGGACTATGACCAAGAATTTACTGGGAACATCAACTTCAATTTTAGTGATTTTTCAGGGTAAATATGAATTGCAGATTTTACTGGTTTTCTTTTGTTTTAACAGTGAAAAGCCAAGTAGGGAAGATATTTAGAAAACAACAGATTTTGAGGCTTAGCTGCTCTTTCTATAATGAAGCACTGGAATCCAACACAACATTTGTAGGAATTTTTATATATTTAAGGAACATGGCACATTATTGGACTGTATGTAGCAACAAACCATGTTGTCCCAGTAAATCCAGCCTGCCTCTCACCCCCTCTTAAAAACGGGTAAAGAGAAGGGGTAAGTGTTGGCTGACATGGCAAACATAAGCTGCAATACAAGCCCACATTAATATTAGGAAAAGTGGACTTGTTGCTGATTGCATGTCATTGCACATTAAAAAGACATACAAATAGGCATTAAAATGACAAAATATAATGATACAAGAGCTCATATTCAGACAATTTGTAAGGAGGTGTTTCATATCTAGGGGTGCAATGATCAGAGAATTGGTTTCTTTCCAAGAAGTCTGTCATTTCAGCAGAGCCATTATTTATCAGTTGGAGTCCTGAGTGACTGCTAGTTTTTTATTTGAAAATGTCAGGATATTTTAGACATTAAATCCATATTTGCAGGTTATTTTAATTCTCTGAGACCACAAACTCCTGAAATAGGGCTAAAAGAAATGCTTTGATGTTTAATGTGCGCCTGGGAAACTACAAATAGGGCTTAGTACCTTTTCCCCTCTCTCTTACTCAATACCTGACTTCCTTTTGTGTGTCTGTTTTATTCTTTTGTTACTGTCATCATTTGTTCCCCACAGAATAAATACCTTATTCTTTTGTTAAGCTTACATTTAATTAAAATGTACAGGATTTGCGCAGTAAACTCGAATGAAACAAATAAAACAAGGGCCCCCTCTCTTGAAGGCATACGTTGTGAATGAAAAATGTCATTACAGACTAAAAAATTTTGCAGTAAACAGGGCCTACAGAGAGAAGTTTCCCCCGTAATGACATCCATAAAATACACAAATGGCACTTTTAGTACCATCCTGAATATGGCATTTTCTGTGCTCTACACACAATCTAAATGGTTTGATCATAGAGCATAATACTCCATTGGGTTTATAGAACAATCAATGTTCCATAAAATGATGTATTTATCCAATAGTAGGCTCAGCAGTTACTGGTGTATGACATTGTAGGACACTGGCTTTGTACTGTTCATCAGCACACATGCTGGCTGTAAAACTTATCTAACACTACTTCAACAACTTCATCTCATCTGTGTCAAGTAATTTGTTGAAGCCTCAGCTTGGTTTAAAAAAACTTGTAATAAAAATTCATAGAATTTTCAGGAGAATGAAAGCTGATGACAATAGAAAGGTCACATTGTGGCGCCACTCGTGGGGTCGGGGGTCAGCCGCAGTTCTAAAACAGAAAGTAGATTTCATGCATCGTGTAGCAGATAAAGATGGCATTAAGGAGACTTGTCTCAGAAAGAAGCGCGTAATGCGTGAGGAAAGTCTGGGCTAATATTATATGTAAAGCACCACTTTGCTCTCAGCCAGCAGCCTCTTTAGAATTCTAATCCTTCCCCAAAACTTGTAGCAAGCGGCTGTGTGTGGTGAGGCTGGGCTGAGGACATCCTTCACAAGGAGCACCTTTAGGACAAAGCAGTAAGTCATAAATGAAATAATCTATTATGGCGACGGAAATGATCTGCATTTACACAGCTAGCTTAAAACAGCTATTTTTCCTTTCCTGTAAAAGTTATAGGAGGCCTGATTTATAGCCCCCTGTTCAGCAACACTTAATTTTTCATACTTTGGTGATTAGGTATATTATCTATTGACACAAACAAACATTTTGTATCTGCTAAAATGCAACGAATATTAAATAATGTGAACGCAAAGAAACATCTTGTCCTTCAATTAAATACAACCTGTAAGGAATTTAAAAGATATTAAAAACTTGCCTTATGTCTAACATGACTTGAACAAGCAACTGATTTTCTTATTTTAAAAGTTATTGTCTACATGGCAGCACATATTTTGAATGGTATAGTAAGTCCACTTTTCAAATTCATAAAGCAATATAACTTATGCCTTGATCAAGCTACAAGTTTCTGCTCTGTTTTCTTTCAATTATTTTTGTAATGATCTCTACTTCAAATAATTAAGTACAGTCTAAGAACTGTGGCATAATGTCATAACTTTGGGATTTCCCTGATTTTCAGAGGCCATAATGATAAGATGCATTTTTCAGATCTCTGTTCCTTGACCATAGTAAAACCTGTTCTTTATCATTTGTAAGGATTTTATGTGCAAGCAATGCATGGGCCAGCATTTTTTAAACCAGCTAGTTAAGCTACTAAATAAGAGATTGTGAAGGCTCATTCATGTCTTCTGCTGAAAGAAAGACAATATGATGGGTCAAACCGAGAAGTGAAATAAATCAGCAACCCAAAATGGCCCTGTTACAACTATTATGTCCACAAAGGCAGCAAATATTTGTAAAGCAATACAAATAAGTATACCTATAGGGCACTTAACCAGCTAAGAGACATAAAAAAAATTCCACCATTGACGCAAATTACGTAAATCTCAAGAGATACCAATACTGCAAGGCTTCATTTTTTTCCCTTTCAATATATTATTACTGAAAAAAACCCAAAACCACCAACGCCCCCCCCCCAAAAAAAAGTCCCAAATTATGTTCATAGTTCATTTTATACTTAAAAATCCAGTAATGTCATGTTGCAATGCTGAAACTCAAAACAGCCTTAGCTTCTAATTTTGTCCTTAAACACTCAATCATGTTTGGAAACTTCAAGGTCTTCTAAGAACTGCTTGAATAAAGGATGACGTTTTAACATTTAAGGTATCTTAAAAAACAGCAGATGTCCTTTAGCTTTCTAAAAATGTGAAAGAAAGTACCCTTGTAATATTTTTTCTTTTGAAAAACAGACTGAAATTTCCTGCTTTCTATTTTTACCTTCCACATCTTACAGAACTACGTCAACGGCCACAAAAAGACTCAAAAGAAAAAACAACCACCAAAATAAATAGCCAAGCCATTCAGTTAGGGTGTTTAGGCAGTTTGTTTGGTTTGGTTTAGTTTCCCTTCAGTGCTCAGTTAACCTTTGGGAAAAGACCTTCTCTAGGAAAAATTTCAGTTTCTCTTTTCCTGCACTCAAGGTCAAAAATGGACACTATAGAGCCCAGAGTTACAGAAGGTATGCAAATAAAAATACACATACCAAAACTCTCACTGATCGTGGCAAACACTTACAGTGTTAGCACGCAGAATTTACAGCTGCCTAGCCTGCAGAGTAACTGATTTTCTTGCAAACCACTTGTTCTCTTTACCTGTTTGCCACCATGCAGGCTGCTCTTCTCAACTCCTACATGTGAGCAAAAACCTCTCTGTGGCATATGCAGCAATTACCTACATGGGCAGGCAGCATCAGGAATGTATCTGGAGTATTTCAGCTATCTCTTCCAGTGCAATTTAGCAGCTTGAGATGAGGATAGCCAGCCTGGACATTTCTTGGCAGTCCAGCTTCAAAGACTACTCTGGCCCTCAGTTTGGGCACAACTGACATTGATGATACTCGGATGCACTCTTTCTGTTTTATCCCCTGCAGAGCAAATGGAAAGTGCATTTTTAGCACTCCTAAATCAGAATCCCAGTTTCAAGGGGTTCTGGTTGTGCTTGGTCAAGCCAGGGATTTCTGTTTCCTAGGCAGACAGAACATACAATATAATATGAAAAACAATACACTAATATGAGAAAAATCAGGGGGAAAACCCCCCAAGCTCTGCTCGTAGGGAAAATGATCTGGATTTCTGAAATAGGTCTAGTCCCAGACACTAACAGCTTTGTCAAGAGAAGGAAAAACCCTTTTTGTCATTGTTATCTCAGCAAAAGTTTTTTTTTTTCCGAAGAATATATACATTCAGATCCTGGTTTTATAAACATTTATTTATCAAGCGTACTGCTTACTGCCATAGTTAGCCTCAATAGTCTCAAAGGGACTAAACATGGTTGCTTGCATTATGCACTGTGTTTGCATAATCAGGCCCTTGGGATTAACAATTCTGAAAATGGCTGGCCTTCCCTAAGGTTTGATGTACATATATACACTAAAGAGAACAGACACTTGTAAGGAATACCTAAAGTAACACATCATGTTATTAAATGATCAAGCAGAAATTATATTCTTCGGCATACCTATCAACTATGAGTATCATGATTCTCTGTATTTATCTATTCTGATTTATGCACCCTTTCAGTAAAAAGAAGCACCTGTTCTTTGCTTGAGGGCATGTCTCAACCCATTTAAAAAGCACAGCAGTTTTTAGGAGGAATGCTTGGGAATAACTACAAATAGTAAGTTTCCCTAGTTCTTTTTGTTAGTTAAGACAGCAGAAACTACCATTTCAAATGTGATAGTCATATCTGTATTTTGTTTATAAACTCAACTACATTACAGCTATATTCATATCTTTCCAGAATAAATTATGGGAAATAACCATTTGTCTTCATTGTAGACACTTTTGCATGTATAGTAGAAAACAAACCTCTATTCAATAACTGCACAGAGGCACCATTAAAATCAAATTTACAGTAAACAGAACCTGCAGCTGGGGTAAAACACTAACTGTTAGTATTTTAATTATCAGCGAAGCTTTCGGAGGTCTAACATCTGCTCATAGCCAAATGACAGCAGCTGCTTGTGTACACTTAAAACAACATGAATTTCTTCTATAAATATTAAAATGAATTGTATGTCACATGTTCATTGTGGCTCTATTCCTATTAGGCTGTTTAAGTATATAGGGTATTTTGAACTTCTTTCTTGTGGCAAATTCATAAAGGGCTGACCTCCTCAAAAGAATGAGAGGCAAAGGCAGCAAAAATTCTTGAGTCTGTAAATTGAAAATGTTTAGAGACAGTACTGGAGGTCACCCTCTGCCAAGACACTGCTGGTAAATGCTAACAAAACATCAGCAGTAAGTTCTGATCATTGTGCACTACAGTAACTTCAAGGACAAGACTGCTCAGCATGCAAAGTGTCAGGAGTCTATGGGACGGCTTATATCAAAAGCTAATGCTCATCTAATAAGTGAAGCAATTAATGCATTATCTTACCTGGAAAAAAAATATTCTGTTTCAATGTCCAAAACATTGGAGGAGATGAGTGTACTCTCTTTTGTGGACTTCACCGAAATCATATTGGAATGATCCCTGATTCGCATGATTAGAAGCAATAAATTGCAACGAGGAAGGAACTATACTGGCCCAATATGAGATTTTGCTAAAAAGGGCAAGCTTCATGACTTAATTTTGCAGCTTTTTATCTAGGCACTGACATACAGTTGATATTTTCCTTTTAGTCTCTCACCTGCTTGGGAATATAGGAAAGAAAACTGGAGGAGTGACACACAGTTAGTTAAGCTGTAGAGTCTGCCACAGTGAGAGGAAGAGAGTGTTACAACCAGTTTCAGAAGAAAACAAGGGAAGGGGGTTTTATAGTTTTCACTTACAGGTTTTCAGTGGAGAAAGATCTATTTCTTTGCTTTTACAACATCAAGTGTAACGCCAGTGGCAAATAATATTTATGTATTTTCGCAATAGATCTACAGCTGGAAAGGAGCACAACAATAATTTAGTCTGAAAGCTGTAGGTCATGCCAACCTGTGTTTTGAAAAAAAGCCCCAACATGATTAGACGCTTCAGCCTTACATGTGTAACCACAACACTGGGTCAGCCACGAGTACAGCTGTCTCCGCAGTGGTACCTGGCTTAAGACGAAGGTGAATTAATTGTGGAGGCAGTTCCCAAACTTGCGACATCAGATTTCCCACCCCAAAAGTCAGTCTCAGTGCAAGGGAAATGACAACATCTGAGGAGGAAGGAACAGAGCTGGTTGTAGGTGGGACAGTTTCTGTGCACAGGCCTTCCCCTTTGCTGGCCCCTCACTCCTCCTGAGGCACTTGACAGTGTCAAGGCTTACCATGCCCAAAATGATGAGTGTCAGAAAACATGCTGATTTTTCACCTCACAGTGTCACAGGCCTAGCAGTAATGCTGGGAGTACTCAGGGAGCATGAAGCAGGGTACTTGCTGGCTCTTGGGAGGCTAGATGGGAAACAGAGGCTGGAGAGATGGGTAACTCTTTTACACCACTTTCAAGGGTCAAGTTCATGACAAAGTCTTTTTTTATGATTCACCTCTGGTGAAGGATGGAAGCAGCATGTTTCTAGAATATCTTCAAAGGAAGAGCTGTTCATGTAACTGACCCTTCTGTTGACAGAAATATATTTTCAGTGCTATTGATAGAGTAGCACTTAAATGAACTGTCTTCCACTTCCAGTGTTAGAAAGCACGAGGCAGGATGTAGATAAAACAAGACAGAAGATACCAAAGCTGGTGCTTTCTGGGCCGTCACTGAGCACTGTCGATGCAGGAACTGCAAGATGGTCTGTGTGCCTGGGCTGCATGGGAAATGCAAAGTAAACTGTTGCACTGCAGCACTCCCAAAAGGTTCAAAACCTCCTTACCAAGTTGCTTGCACTTGGCCGCAAAGTTGTATGTTCAAGAGCTGAATACTTACCACACTACTCTGTTGACAAGACTACCTAAATTGTTGGTTAACTAGAGGTAGAAATCGACAGCTTTTAGATGGCATATGGAGCTAATACTAAATTGGAAGCATTAACATCAATACAAAGAAAACCAGGATGTAACGTAAGTAAATAAGAAAATAACAATGTAAGATTGAAGTTGTGCTACTGCATACTGCATTTCTTGTGGAGAAAGTAAATATGCAAAAATGATACTCAATGAGAGAGGAGTCCCTTGAGAACTGTAATGCTGAAGAAATTTAAAGAATGACAGTGTTCATCAAATTACACGTGAGTTTATGAAATGTAAAACAGGAAAAGAAAACAGGCCAAAGCAATTTTTAATTGCACATTCAAAGGCATGTCTGCTGCACATTGTTCTGGTACAGATACAACTAAATTATGTCTTGACCTTTCTAGAAGAGAGATCTTGACTAAAGAATATTCAGACTAGTGAAACAAGAACTGTTAGAAATCTGACTTGAATGGAAATATTGAAGGTTTAAGTGCAGATATTCTGGCTACATAATCTGCAAATGCTGGAGAGGGAGGAAAACTTTTGTCCCTATTAGATAAGCATAATCTGATTTTGATGAAAGACTAGAATGTTCATGTCATAATGCAGGAATGCAGGAAGATGGTCAGACATGGTGAGAAATGGAAAGTCAATTCAGCTACCTCGTCCACTAGACTGTGCAATAGTTAAGAGTAGGACTTAACTCATCACCATTAATACTGCAAATCCATGCTATTCCAGAAGAGTTCAGTGAGAAGGAGCACGGGATTCTGCAGGAACTACTTAGATAACTTTTGTAAACACCTCCATTCTGAACTAAAGTTCACTCAAGACTGTGGTGCCTTAAGTCTTAAAACACAAAGAACTTGCAATGATTGTCAATCATAAGAAGCATGAATCCTAGTCAAATATGGACCAGTAAACAACCCCTGCCACTCTGTTAGGTCGTTTCATTAGCTCTTCTAATTTTTCTCCTTCCTGAGACCCAACTAAGACTAGGAAAAGAGGGAATATTTTAAAATTAAATAATGATCATATTTTTCTAAAATATTTTAAAATGCCAGAGCTCTTAATTGATAGCACTTGTTCAAAGATTTATAATCCGTATCTGTCTCCCACTGAAGCCAAGTAATGCTTAAAACCATGTTAACTAAATGATGCCAAGTGGTTTGAAAACACCATGGTTCACTTGTCTGTAGCACGATGTACACTGCAGTGAATGTCCCTGTTCTGCTGTTACCTAGGACCTGGTGCAGCATCCTTAGTGGCAGCACAAATGGAGCCCACGCGCTTTTACTATCGCTGGAACTTAGTTCCCATTTTTTTGTTACAGTAGACAACATTTCAGAGGAATTCATGATCATTTCTATGAAAGCAGTAAAGCTTGTGATATGTGGCAAAATGGAGACCTGGTAACACCCCCACCAAAAAGAAAACAAACAAAAAACCAACCCCAGGAGCCTGGAGCTAGATATCTGGAAGATCTGATTTTCAAAATGACTAGGAAACTAACAGCTCATGCTGACACTTTAGTTAAAAGGTTCTTATTTCAAGTACCTTTTTAAAAAATTCTTACTCTTTTTCCAGCTACTGTAGTTCAGTGAGCTCACAATTTTCTAACTTCCGGCATGGAACAGACAAGTGGCCAGGACTTGCTGTGCTTTGTTATTTCAAATATGTGCGGATTACAGAGCTTTGGAGCAGCCCATGGCATCACAGGTTGAAACAGCTGCTACAGGTCTCAGGTAGGGCTTACGGATTCTGTAGCTATTACTTTTGGGATATGTTCCAGTGCTCCAAAATCCACCAAAGTTCACCATTTCTTTCTGTGTCTCCAAGTACCCTTAAAACATTATTCAAGTACTTCTGCTGAAATAAAAAGACTCCAAAGGTATTTGAATGATATTATTTTCCTTATAAAAAGAAAATGCACATATGAAAATGCACACAGAACAAAAATTATATCAGTGCCTAAAAGAACAAGCTAAAAGAAGTCCAAAATTAATGTTTTTCTTCTTCCACATGTTATTTTTTTAGGGCCTCTTTCACAATAGAGTGAATTTTATGCAAGATTTTTAGGCCTCTTTGCATAAAGCTGATTTCCTCAACGTAGAATTAGGAAGCAATATAAAATTGTCCTGCTTTCCACTAGTGCTAGGCACAAGAACATGCAAATGCAAACGGAACAGAACAGACTTAAAATCTAATGGCATTTATCTAAAACTGTATCTCTTGAATTGCTCACAATTGGTAACACGCTAAATAACACCATAAAAATGAAAAAGCATTATACTAACTTTTCAGACAGAGAAGTGAAAAACAACAAGAAGTGTGTTGCCAGGGTCACACAAGAATTCCCAGGTGTGCTGAGTTCCAGTTTTACGTCTTAATCACCGCATTATCATTTCTTAGGAGAGCCTATTGTCAACTCCAAGAGTTGAGGTACTCCATTTACCCACCGTGAAGCTCTAGTCACATCATCGCAATTTTCCTGATAATGCCCTGTCAATGACTCAACCCCACGTTCATGAGCAGAGAGGAGTTCAGTGTCCATGTATCCTATAATGAGGAATGCCGAGCTGCAATCTCTGCTGAGATTGTCATAGGTGTCCACTGATACCATCTGCAATTACAGAATTTTATGAGATGGAAACTGGTTCATTATGAAAAAGACTCAAGTCTACCAGCTCATTTCACAGATGTCAGACTTCCTGCTCATCGCAATTCTTGCAAGTGCAGAAGGGGCCTGTAGTAGGACTTTTGGGAATTAAGCATACAGCTAGTGCTAAGCATGGGCTCAAATGTTTTTCTAAGTTGGACCCTGTTAGCTCCAGTCTAAGCCATTCAAAACAGGGACATAGATTCTTTAATTTCAGCTTCACAAGGGCTCAACTAGGCCTCCTAGTTCCCAGAGGAAGGCAGACACAAACTTAGCGAAGAATCACTTTTGCCCTCAGCCAAATACATCTCTCTCAGACTGAATTCAGCCTGATTATAACTAAGCAAAATAATTACATGAATAATTACATGAAATAATTACATTTTCAAAAGTATCAGCTGAATTCCATTTTGAACTGTCACCTATTCAAATAAATGAATGAATACATTCCTTTTAAAAGGCTAAAGTACATTATGGATAACTATGCATTTTTGTATTTTTTACATGTATTATTTACTTTCTTTAAATAGTTTTCTCAAAAACTTCATTGTTACATTTAAGAAGTATGTGTAGTGTGGAAAATGTTGTTGATAAACCTTTCTTCTTAGAGAGTAATCCCTCTCATACATACATTCCTTTGCACACTTAGACAATGATATATTCATCTTCAAATCTGGTAACTATTAGCTTAAACAAACATCTTAATTTCAGACAATTCAGTCTATTTAAGAACACAGAAATTAAAACAACTCTCTAGTTTCTCTGAAAGAAATACAGATTTCTTCTGCAGCTTTCAAGAAATGAAGCACTGTTTGCTATAGTACAGCCCCCTCCACCCCTTCCAAAAAGAGCCTATTTCTATTGGACGTGAACCTTGCTGCATTTATTCTTTCCCTTTTTAACAACAGACCACAGAAAAATCCAAGGAGTGTTTAGCAAGAGGACTTAAAATACACAGTGCAGACTATAACACTACTTCAAGCTCTGGATGAACTCTGGCACTCTGAAAACCGAAAGGAAGGTGCTGATGCCAATCTCTGTCATCCTAAATATTAGGGAATCTGCATATTTGAGGGACTTGCTTTCTACTCGTGCAACTACCTCAAGTGGCAGTGACAGACAGTCTCAAACCATGGTCTCTGGCCTTTCATATGTTCCCTTCACAGGCCGGTTTCCATAACAAAGATATACTCCCACTTGGTCAATTTATCACAACCTCCTCAAACACTTCCCCTCCCACACTTACACTTGGTATCCCCACTGCCTCATCGCAAAAAAACACAACAGAAGCCCACCAACCATACAAAAATTATATTGCAGATTTGTAGATTAATGGGCTGATTCTGGCATCTCAATTCAAATGGATTTACAACCACTGTGTTTAGCCCTGTGTGATTTCAAATAGAATTACTTCTGATGAATTTGAATGCAAATTCACAAAGCATTAAAACAAACCATGTTTAAACTCGTTGGTTCATCAGATGCAAATATCGTGCATTAAGCAGGGAACACCCATTTATGAAAACAATGAAAACTGACACCAATATAATAAAATCATTACAGGTTTATGGATTCTGGGACTTAAACAAGCCATACCCTTGCTTCTCCTAACTGATTAAATGCTTCTTTGCAGTTTATGTTTGATCTGCAATTCAAAAATAAATTAGTTTAGTCTTTGAGCCCAGAACGTTGCAAAATTGCTAGGAGGTTCTACCTCAGATTTGTCTGGGGAAAAGGGCTGGGTAAAGGGAGGAAATCGTGGGGGCAGGGAAGCTTGCAGTGCAAGTGAGAACCGACAGCACAGGAGAGGAAGCAGTCAGATAAATTGAGGTTTGCAGACTCCACCGGCAGCGTTCACAGACCCGCCGCCTAAACAGCGTCGTGTGGAACAAAAGGCAAGGATGATCATATTGGGCACTTTTGTTTCATAAAGCTGGCACAGATGGGCCTGTCACACCATGTGCTTCATTTCTATGAGACCTCAACCACCTCCACTTTGCATCATGTTTGTAGACAAGGAGTTTAAGTGCAGAAGGGCAAAGGATTGCCCATAATTTCTGGGATTGTCCCATGGCAAGGAAGCGAAAATGAATGCGACCATGATCTAACTGATGAAGTAGATCTCTGAGGTTGTATGTAAACAGTATATATAGTGTGGGTTTTTCATTAATCCCCCTTGTCTAATTATGAACATGTTTTCATTTTCAGTTAGATGACAACAGCCTAGCTCAATAGTTTCCAGTAAAATCTTTGTATCTAGATAATAAATTCTTCTCATAATGATGAGATTTAAAACAGCAAAACATTCCTCACTGAGGCATGTAATGCTGATAAAGCACTATTTTGCTGCACAATCTACGCAGTATAAAAAGTTCTTTGCTGCATCATGATCTGCTCCAATTTGTGTACAAATAGCATTTGTAATAAAAGGAAATGTAACACCACGTTTTGCTTAAATAACTGCTCAAAAAGAGGTTGGGACATAATGTAGCTAACACACAACAACAACAAAAAAAAGAAGGGCAACTGCAATAGCTCTTTCTCAACATCCTTTTTTTCTTTTTTTTTTATGAATCCATTCACACCAACAGTCAGTATTTGAACCCAGAATATTTAAAGAATTATATGTTGGAATGGTTTGAGGGTAGTGTGGTTCCTAGAGCTGAGGTACCATCTAAATATGCTGCAAACACCATAAAACCCAACTTTGAAGGCAATTCTCTCCATAGCTTTAATCAGTCATCCCAAGAAAGCTCCTATTTCTGAGCACAGAGATACATAACTGAAAAGGTCTAACAAGCTGTGAAGTCCTTAAGATCTACATTTTCAAATATGAATGCCTTGAATTAGGTACCCAAACCTGTATGTACAGAAACCATTAGCCATTTCTGAGGCATCACGCAGCACCACGCTGACAATGTCACTAACACCAGGGATTTGAGAAGACTGACTGTTCCAGTATTGCAGCTATCCAGCACCCACTGTCTCCACTACCTTCTGTAAATCTTTACTTGGTCAGCAGATCAAGTTCCATCACTATGATGGACCTATGATTTGCATCTATGGCTTTGTTACCTCTAGTGCACAGCACATGGAACAATATGGTCAGAGATTAAGAGTAGAGTTGTGTCCACATTCAGGACATGGAAAATATTCCCACCAAGTCACAATTCAATTAATACAATTTCGGATTAAAGCAAAAATAAAAATCTGGATTCTGCTCATTCTTTACCATTTAATGCCAGTGCTCTGAAATCCAGTCTGGCTTCTAAGGGGCATTAGGATGCTGGTTAAAGCCTACCCAGTCCTGAGTCACTGTGTTTAACTCTGGTGCTCTTTCCCCACTCCTTTTCATGATCACAGCCGAAAGTAGCATTCGGGATGGGCTCATTTTGTTACAGAGAGAGAGGAAAACATACGTCACATTTTCTTATAATTTCTGAAGTTAGTCCCAAAACTAGACTGAAACAGCTTCTGATAACGGGTATTTTCTGTGAACTGTGAGGCAGGTGAGGACTTGCTTTTCCCTCATGACCTATTGGCTAAATTCTTGAGGGCTGCTGAGAAGATGCTGTAGCATTCATTAAAATTTGAACTGGTTGAAGCGATGTATCATGAGACCTTGGCTTTAAGAGCTGCTGAATACCAGATCAACCTCAACTTCTCAGTGTTATGTGCATCTTCTGGGCTTTTTTTATTGTATGAATGCGGGAGAAGGACAATACTCAAGGATAAAAGACCACCTTAATCTGCATTAGAATGAGATTGGCCTGGTTAAACTGTGAAAGAGATGTATGGATATGTAGTAAGTGCCAATCTGAGCACTCAGATGTGGAATTAGGACTTCATATATGGGTACTTATTTTAGAAAGTGGATCTCAGAGGATAGATAGGGTTGCCCACTTAGCTCAGAAAACCCTGCTCCAGTTTTAAAAGCTACTTGTCACTGCAGAGCAATTGTGAAGCAAAGTGGTATGTTTGGTGGCCTCATTTGCATGACAATGCCCAGAATGCTCTCCTAACTCACAGCTATTTCATGGAAGGGCTGATGCATTCAAGGTTTGAGAATAAACCCCGATCCTGTGGGTATACCGGTGCACATAATTTTAATACTTCTCCTCCAATTCATGTGCAAAAGATAAGACTGTTAAAATGGACAGTGGTTATAGGTAACCAAACTAACCTGTCATCAGTTTTTGCTAGAAATCAAAATTACAAATGGTAGTTTGGTAAGTGTCTAACTCACTGATTAATTAGCTGATCATCTCGTACCCACGTGTATATGCTTTAAGCGTTGACATAAGTCATCAAGGTTGCTGTGAAGAGCTGTCCCGCTATATTAACAAGCAAACCCCGAAAAACAACGCATAACACACAGCACAGATACAGAAAAACAGTTCATCAAGATGGACTTCGCTCGTCTCCCACACTTCTCTCCTCCTCTCTCACAGCTTGCTACACAAAATAAATGCACTACATCGACTTACACTGCAGTACAGAATATCACAGTCTGCTCCATTGTGTGGATTTCACTGCTGAGAAGCTGTAACACTAATTGTCAGTTTCCCACGATCAAAGTAATTTGGTTAAATAATTGGTTTACATTTACTATATTTTATTTGCCTCACAAAAACAAATGTTATAACAAAAGATCATCTGAAGAGGAGGGAATGCTATGGTGATAACACCAATATGGTGCCAACATATGGAGAAATATGTGTGTTTTGTGCACATAAACAATGACATGAAGCTTCAGCTGTTTAGAGAACAAAGCTTTACACCTGAGTTAACTTAATATTGTGATATGTGCATTCTGGTGTGTGTGCGTATGGGGGGTGAAGTTCTTCTGATACTGGATTTTGGCACTGAAACTAAAGTAATGTTTTAAATGCTGATTAACTGGTGATCATTTGTAACTTATTCTTGATAGGTGATAAATGATGACATTTCTTCTTTTCATGAAGTCTGCACTCACATGCGAAACAATGGCTTTTCTATACCCAAAACCAGGTTGATGACATCATGATAACTCTTCAAGACATTCTTGGCTTTTCAGATGTTTTCACTTTTATTTTATATAATATGTGGATTTGACCACAATTTTCACAGCTCCTCCCCCGATGCAGAAAGGGAACACAGTAACTAAGTGCCTGCAGCAGTCGACAGAAGCTGTTTCCTTTAACCTCCCTCCAGACTACCAGGCGTGAAGAACAGCTGAAACATTTTCCTTCAGCCACCAGAGTGGCTCATTTTCCAAATGTCGCTAGAACAGCTTCATTCAGAAGAGGCTGCCACTGGAGTTCCTTCAAAATTCTGCCAGAATGGTTTAAACTCAAAAGTAATTAAAAGCCTCTGAAAAACTCATAAGTCAAGGGAGTGGCATAACACCCATTAATTACAGTGCTCTGTGATGTCACACCTGTGACTTATGAGAGGCTATCCTGAGGTGGGTTCAGAGCTGCTGTTCATAATTTATAATGGTGTTTTGAAGCCTGCCTAGTAGAAAGCAGTTTCACATTGGGATTGTACAGATCTTGTAACAGCTGATTGCGTGATACAAAAACTAATATTGTGGCATTCACTGGGAAACTACTGTGGCTAAACACAGGTTTAAACACCTAACACATCACCACCAAATGGTGCACGTGCAGTCGGACCATGACCCTGTGATAACATCTGGTTTGACTATAGCACTGTTAATGTCAACCAATGGTCAATGCTAAGAACAGAGGAAAAAAGAACTTCAGAGGACAAAGTGATTGCTGATTATTCCAGTGAATCCTGATGGTGACTGATTTTTAATGTTAAGACTGGAATCAGAAGGTTTGCTTAATTATGTTTTGCTGTACTTGCAAAATTTAAACAGTTGTAAAGAAAATAAAATTCTGAACAGGTTACTTGAAATGAACAGAGGTGGGTTTATTTTGATCAGTTCTCAGATGCTATTTTTGCTAAAATATAGGGCATATTGTCTACAGAACATTAAATTAAATTATACAGAATGATACTCAGTTTTATGAATTTGCAGTAAAAGTTGTCTGTATCTGATAGACATTTACAGAAAAAAAATGGCAATGTTTCCGCAACAGATTAAAACCTGCATTTTGCTTTTTTCCTTTGTCTGTTTTGAGTTTAAATGGAAACAAACCTTACAGTATAGAATTGGCTTAAGGTCACCTGTCTACAAGGGATTACTGTGTAGTTCCTTTTATATTTTTCCCCCTACTAGTTTGAGGGACAAAAGGGCAGCAGTACCCTAAGGGCTTTTTCAAATAACCTCTTTAGCAAATAAAGTCATACCCTATGTATAGAGGCCATTTCATCCCAGTCCCATGGGCTGCCTGTAGGGTAAAATACTGAATTTTTCTGGCATATGTCACTGAATGTGAAAAAGAGGACTACTACTTACAGAAAGTTAAAGGCTGAGTTGAAAGAATATGAATTTCCTTAATGCACTAATTTAAAACATTGTATATTGAAGCTGAAAACATTGGCTATAAGCATCTCAGAGAAACACTGGCATATATTTATGTGAGCCATACAGAGATTCACGTATCAACAACTGATTTACTACGGCTTGAAAACACAACAGATTCAGCTTATCTAAAATCTTAAACAAACAAATACATTTTCTCCAGGGAAAATAAATAAAATGAAATTTGGCCTATTCTTTATGCATGCAATCTTATGATGGTATCAACTTAACATTACCATAAACATCTCTGAAATCAACTGTCAAGAAGGAATCTGTTATGCTGATATAAATTACTATCATTATTGTTTTTATTGCTGCACTTGCTGCACCCCACTTCTGAAATTGCTTAAAAGACAACATGCAAACCCCCAAACTCTCAAGTATTCATAAGGTATAAAAAATGGTTTTAAAACAAAATGATTTGACAGCTGCAAATGCAGGATAACACCTAGTTACATTATAGGAACAGTGTGGATAATTACTTTTTTCAGAAGGAAAGACTCCATGGACCACGGTCCTGTCTGAATTTCCCTGCAGTTCAGATAATGTGCAGTAATACAAATCCTGTTGTCACCTCAACCAAGTCTTTTTATCATCTATACATCAGCAAGAATGATGAGAGACGTCCCCTGATTCTAACAGTCTTCCTTTGAAGGATCCACATGTTAATTACTGCACTAATTATGGTTTTTGAATAACCAAATGAAGTAAGCAGTCTATGGGAGGTACAGGCATAAAACTAAGACTGAGAAAATACTAGTTACTGAAGTCATCAGTGTAAACTGACACATTGAACATGCTTAAAAAAGGTAGAAGCAGATTTTAAAAGACAAGCATATTCAATAATTAGGGTTCCATACAGGAAAAAGAAATGTTATTTCTTAATGGCAAGTGCATTTAAACTGTTATCTAAAGATCTGAAGGTAAGCCTGCTTAATTCACTGCTTCTTCTTTTGTTATTAGGAAAACATAATTGTTCCAAATAATTAGCACTAGAGTACATCACAAGCTGACAACAAAATTATAGAAATCTTCATATTCAGATCCGTCTAGCTGGCTATTAGGAACAGTTTCTGATCATAACCCATTAGTTGAAGTGCTGTGAGTTCTTGATTGCCACCAAATAACCTCAGATATCTGCCTAAGTTAACAGCCTCTATTTATTCAGAGTTTTCTTGACAGTAAAAATTGCTTACGATTTTTACAGCTGCCACACAAAAGAACAGTATCAGATGTGTGCACTTGCAAGACTAGGTGATAAAATAATTGAAATGTGGATTTTTAGACACAATTTTAACGCCTAACTTTCTAAATGAAAAACAGCTATGGGATTTCTGTGTGCTATAATGGTACTATTGGCTTTCCTGTTTATTAAAAATTAACATGAACACATTCCAAATCTTCCTAGTTGTGATGACCATGCTAATTAAAGTAAGATTTGTTTGGGCCAAGGTTCTTTGGAATAACAGCCTTACTTTGTCCTTTTTTTCCACTGAACACTAACTAATCAACTGCTAAAGATATTTCTGCATTTTAAGGCTCAATCCTTCTTGGGTTTTTTTTGATACTTTCTTTGAATCATACCAGGGCATAAACAGCTCTTAATCCATTTCTTAAACAGATAACTAGCATGGATAGCATCACAGCAAATGCTACCAGAAAGTGTAGCATTTTTTTAAAAGACACTGACAAATGAATCCTCTGACAGAAATCGCTGCTGTAACCCCAAAAGGGGAAAAAAAAGAAACCAACGAAAACCCATATACACATGGTAAGAAAGGCATTGCACTCTTTTAGTTACTTACCCAGCTTCAGTGAGTGGATTATTGATAATGTAATCCAGACAAAATAAAAACTTATTTAAATTTCCCATCTAATACCTTAGTTATCTATAATGCCATTTGAAGCTCCTTTTGAAATTTTTTTTTTTTTCTGATAATAGCTCACTTTATAAACCTACAAAGCTTTATGTCAAATCCCATGGGGAATAACTTTGATTACTAGAGTAATTAATGATGCTGGATAGTAATATGGATTTTCTGTTAAGATTTGAGTTTGAAGTTAATTAGTCTCCACATTATGATTTGCTGATTAATTACAGATATTTAGTTATAAAGAGAGATGTTAATTATTAATCTAAAAAATCATCTTGTGCAATTAACTAAAACTTTGACGTCAGTCACCACTCTCCTTGTATGTAACTTCCAAGGTGCTAATTCTATGGAGGGAGGCACATGCCTTCCCCAAAAGGTAAAAAAAATCCTTCTGCTATCTTTTTTGTGTATATAGTACAGTGAACAAATTTTTCTCTTAATTTGTCAGGACAAGCCACCCACTTTGAAGCTGGACTGTAACTGAATTCTCATGAAAGTACTGATCTTTCGTTGCTTATTCTTACAATATGCCTCATCTTATCACCGAAAAAAAAAGTGCCATAAAAGAAATTCCACTATGAGTCTTAACTGTGTGCACTCTTGAAATCACGTCTTAACCTCAGAGCTGTGATGTTCTGCTGACTGATGGGCTTTGTCAGTTCCCATGTTAAACTCTGGAATGAGCTTCAGTGTTGCTACAGAGATCAGTATTTTCTAGCAACAGCAGCAGCAGCAGTCTTTACCAGTGCCAAGAAAATATTAGAGCAAAACTACTAATTAATGTAACAGCTCAGTTAGAATTTAAAATCAACTTCTGTTTAAAAAGAAACCCCACCTTATCTCTTTTCCCCCCCCCTTCTCTTCTAATCTGCAAAGAAGAAATCTTACTGTTAATATAAAGGGGATAAGAATGCGATTAAGAAATAGGGTTAAACCAAAAAGCATCAGCAGCACACCAATGTCCTGGAATTTACCCTAGTAACACAGACTCTGAACAGGGATCTGTTTACATTATCTCTAGATCATCTTGACAATATTCATTCTCTATTTACCTAAATGAGGCAATATGATGATATTTATTGCTCAGAATGGCTAAATATAGACTTTTCCTGAGCACTCAGTATCATAGTGGGAGGTTTTGCTCTAATCTACATCTTTAAACTGACAAGCTGGAGCATTCCTAATGAATGCCTCTTTTCATCTGGATGTCTGTGTGTATTTGACAGTATAAATATTTAGCAATATCGGAGTCAGCTTGTGATTTTACCCAGATGGACTGATTGATGCCTTGGCTTGACGTTGCCAAAGACAATCCATGTAGTTATATAAGCAATTTCCCTCTTACTTCCTAAGAAGCAATTAGGTGGCCAAAGGCAGCAACCCAAAAATAGTGAGAATACTTCTGGTATCAGCTGACAACTCTAAGGGATAAATAAAATATGGTACTTAAATTATTACCACTTTACTTTCATGAATCATGGGATTAAAGCTTTCACTTCTAAAGTACATATAAATTGCAGGGTTTCTTATGTCTGTAATTTGCAAGAATCTAAGTTAAAATACCAGCTAATCAGTCAACTCACATTCACCTTGGGAAAAGTACCACCCTTCCTTGTCATTTTTGTAAATTGCATGCCTAAGCACCAATGTTATTTTCGGGTGAAAAAAGCTTGTTGTCAATAACATATATTGCAGTCTAGTTAAAACAACATTTGTTAAGGTTTAATCGCAAATGTAATCTGCTTTTAAAGTTTAGACAGAATGCTCAGAGAAATTCAAGGGACAGATAATAAATCATTTTCTCCTATCCTGGGTGTGAACAAGGTAGGCTGGAGACTTGCAGGTGTGCTGCCTTTTTCTCCTACGTGTTGCAGACTCTTGCTGGTTTCCACAGACTGTTCGAAAATACAGGGACTCCATCAACGAAGAAATAAGAAAATTTTTACTATCTGACTTTCAAACGACACTGCACTTTTCGTATTGTTAAATATTCCCAATAATTTTATTCAGTTTGCATCTTTGGCATGCACTTTGTAATTCATAATGTGTCTGCATAACAAATTGCAGCAACAAGAATTTTTAGCTAAATTTCACGTACACACATATAAAAATACGTGAATACAAAAAAAAAATCCTGGATACTGAATGTCAGCTTTACATTAGCTATGCACTGTTTGTCTGTGTTGGTCTTACACCATGTAAGGTGCCTGCAATGATTATGTCTTGTGCTCTTATGCATGTTAGTACTTTGGGGGGAAAGAACAGTTGCACATTATTTCTGGCAACGGTAAAATTCGCACGTCTCAGCTATGATGTTGATTTCACTCTCCTCCCCAAAAACCTTTAGTTTCTTTGTTTTCTATTAACTCATTCCGGTCTTTGTATGCCCCATGCAGTAACCCAGGAAAAAGGGCAAGGAAGACATTATTCTTCTTGACACTAATACCTATAGATCCTGCTCTGCAGTGATACCTCTCCCTATCACGAAGTATCTCACCAAACAGAATTCTCCAAACTCAAGAGTTGGAACCATTAATATATTCCACAGGCAAGTGGGACACAATGCCCACTGGTAATCAGACAAACACAACAAGGCTTCTTGGGGACTGGCCATCTGCTTGTGATATACAGGAGTTTTAAGTGCAGTATGCATTGGCTACATCATTTTCTTCAGAAAGGCAGTCTCTCTGACTACCTGTTTTATTATTATTCTGTGACCAGCTGGGTGCCAAATAAAAATAAATGTATGCTGTTTTGTATTTATTGGATTTGATTAGTAATAAATTTGTTATTGACCAGATCCAGAGTGTGAAGGCCTGAGGCACAATCCAATGGTCTCTACTCACTTGATCATTACACCCTCCACTTTCAATCAACCTGCATTGAATTGTGTTACTCTGTGTTTTGCTTTTCAATTGTCTGGTTTGAGAATGGAGGGTCAGGGATGAAGGGAGAGGAAAGTTGAAGCTTTCTAGTGAGAAAATTGGGAAAGAAAGGGAAGGCTGTCCCTTTAAGCTGGGAGATAACTACAATACAATACCGAAAGAAATCTGGTGATAGAGCGCACTGTACATGGTACAATCCATTGAACAGGTTGACGTGAGAAATTACTAGGTCGGATAAGGCAAAGTTTAGAATAAACTGCATTGTTTTACAAAATATGTCATCGGGAAAAATGCATTAACTCTAATCAGCCAAAATGGTGTGATTCATTGCTTAATTTCAGGGTACCAGGCTATAAATTACATCAGGCCTGCCACAACTAATTTTTGCAGTGGCATACTAGATGAAAAATGAAATGTCCAAGTGGCTACAAGTGAAAAGCTTCCATCTTTCTTCCACAGCTGAATATTACTTACTCTAATGATGTATAATAGCCTGCAACTACACTTAACCTGTGCATTAAATAGCAGCACAAACTGTTTACCTAGAGTTATGAAGAAGAAAACAGCAAATCAAGCAAAGGAATCTAGAGTGTGTACATTAACCTCCCACATGCCAACATAATTGTCCCCTACAGATGATGTATAACACTTACTCCAAATCATACTTTTTTTTTTCATTACACATAATAGCTTACGCTTCAAGTATCAAAAGTGTCAAAGCATGTGTGATAAATTGATGCCAAAATGTACCTAATTAATAAGTCTGATGATGTTTAGATTAAAACAGATGTTGGTTATGTTGTTAACAGAAAAACAGCTAATAAAAATAATTGCAACCTATATGCCTAAAAACTGCAGGTATTATAAAAAAGAACAACAAAACCTGAACAGTGCAAAATGGTTAGTAAGCTTTTTTGAGTGCAAATGTTCTTTTATGTACAAATTCCTAACAACAGATCAAAGCAGTTAATCAGATCAGCAATTAAGAGCAACTACCCCTTGTTTAAAATCCATAGCCGGGCTTTATACGGAGATCATTTTTGCCAGTGATACTACGTGTGCAACAAAAACTACTGTAAAACATACTTGCTATTATTCACTTACAATAAATAAGGTGAATTCTGTGTTGATTATATGAAAAAACAGATGATGAACTCCAGAAAGTTTCTAAATGTGATCAAGTAATCCATGATTACTACAAGTATCTTGTAGATACCACTGAAAAAATAAACTAGAAATAATAACATGTTATTTTAAAACTAGCTTTAATCTATAAATTAAGTATCATAATATTTAAAATATTTCGGTTTTCACCCTGATGGAAAATAAGTGTTTATCACTTTACTTCCTTCAAAAATATAGTATCCAGGGAGAATCTATTGATGGAAAACCTGGTGACAAAAAATTCTATTGGTCTGAAGCAACTTTTGGAGAATCTGATTAGGTCTCATGCTGCAATACTAGGTATTCCATTTTTGCCAAAGGGCCAGCTATTATTATTAACATCATTTGTCTGAATCATTACTCTGCACCTTGGTTCAGCAAACACTATGAAGATGGCATGGTAATAAATGACCGCAGGATTCTTTCCTGCTTCAGCCTGTTTTTATCTGCCACCTCTCTACCGTCAGCTCCATCTTTCTGAACCTCTCTGAATCCCCAAAAGGGACGGGGCGTCTATTTGTTTTCCACTAGGTTACCACTCTGTCTATTGTTGTTTGCACTAAAGGGTACGAATTCAATTCATTCTTGTGACATAAAAGCACTGATACAGTAAATTTTTTGCCCAAGAGAAAACACAAAGTTGCTGAATATGGGCTAAGATGTGAAGCTCTCCTATGTACGTGAAGGAGCTTTCTGAGACAGTCTTGCTCACTAAATATTGTTTTTTCTCCACCACAATCACATTACAGCATTTTAAACTTACACTAACCTTGCCAAATTGGTACCTCTTGCAAAACAGTGACTGTGTAGGAGGGGTTAAGTAATGCATGCTCTCGTACCTATAAGCAAGAGAGGAAACAAAGGGCTGGGAGGTAAGATAGCCAATCCGTAGCTGTAAGATTAAGTAAGCCAGTGCCTCCACGATAATCAGGTTTAGTGGAAATGGCAGGTGAGAACCGAGGAAAATAAATAACCAAGGAGAAAAGACTTAAAAAGAGTTAAATAAGAAAACTGGAAAGAGAGGGAACTATGGGACATTGAATAATCTTATTTTTCTGCATGTTGAAATTCACACAAATTACTTTCCCTTTATTCATACCTAAACATGCCAAAAAATAATCAATCTGCCATCTCAAAGAATTGATCAAAACTGAGCAAACAAGGCATAATATCTCATACTTCACTCTGCAAAATAAAACCAAAACCTTTCAGAAATGTAATGGGTCTCTTTCTTTTAAATAAGAAAATATGCTTATTTTCTTCTTCAGTGACAAGAAGTATTGAAGTGTTGAAAAATACTATATCAAGACCAAACACCTCTTCAAGATTTCCCAATTACAAACATCCAGTCTGAGATTCCATCCTTTTGCAAAACCATAAGGCAGATTTTATGAGATGATCCATTAACAAAAATAAATTTCAATGTCCTAATATATGTAAACATATCATGCTTTGAGGGAATTTAAGTCATGTAAATGCAGTTATAAAGCAAACTTAGCACTGGCTTTTCACGGCCAAGGGCATCTTATTTTTCCAAATACACTGTTAAGAAGTGCCAAACTTAGTAAACCCTACAGAAAATAACCAAGTACTTTCTTGTCTGAGTCTTATAGAATGCTTAAAAATAGCACTCCTAAGTCTAAAATGTTATAACTGTTTACAAAACCTGAAAGGTTGCATTATGCACGACTTTCTTTGCCATCAAAATGCTCTATGTTCCTGCCAGAAGTTAAGAAGTTATCACTTGAAAATCACTGGCTAATCTAGCTTGTGCTAAGATGGATTTTTAATGAAAGTTTAATGAATGATAAATACTTGTTTCTTGATAAATGTTTAATTATGCCAATAATTACCAACTGCTGAAAACTACTGTTGTGTTAATAATGGCATTTTAGTACACAAGCAGTTTCATGAGTCATGATGCTGTTAAAGATCAGAATTCCATCTGTCTAATGCAAACTAGCAAAACAAAAGAAAAGTCTAATTAATATTTTGATACATTTTCCCTATACACTTAAAACGGATGTCCTTTTGTGAAAGAATAAATTTACTAGCTCCCTTTTTGAGAGAAGAATTAAATGTCTCAGAGCCATTATGTTATTAATCATTACTGCTATTTGAACCTAAAAACTGAAAGAGAAAAAGAAATCAAGCCAGATGCAGCATATGTATGAATGCTTGTTGCTTACTTTTTTTTGGGAAGAGGAGAGAATAGGAGATTAAGGTGGTGATGAGACCAAGTTTCCACCTGAAATATTTTGTAATGTTCAGGTACCACACTACGTTTGTGACATTAATCTTCAGAGTTACCTAGGACTATTTTTCTGATGTCGAAAAACCAGCAGACTGCAACCCTCACCTCTTACAAGTGTGGGGCCAAGAAACATCAAATTGTCTCGGTGCCTTCCAGAGGGGCCAGATAAAATGGAGACTTTCTTAGAAGTACAAAGAAGATAACAATATAGACATGAAATAAATCAGGACAAAGTAAAATGAGAGAAGAATATTGCCATGAAAAATAAGAGGAGATCAAGGCTTTTGCTGACTTATTTGTTCCTGGTTGCCTCTTAGTTTGAAAGTATCTCCCATATTTGTTGTGTTCACGGTACTAATTTTGGCTCTGTCTCTCACCCAATTGCCACAATGCCTGTGGACAGCCTAGCCACGATCCTGGCAAGGTGCTAATCCATCAGGCTTTTAATGATTGAAATATGGATTCTTCCCTGAATCAACTCCAGTGTTAGGACATATTTTTCATCAATATATTTGAAAAGGGTTTCTGATCCTTATAAACGTTGAGTTTGCATTCTTTTACAAATGTTGAGGTTTTCTTTCTTCTTGAAGCTCAATTTAAATTTCAATTTAAATGGGTCTTTGCTTTTCACAGAAAAGATGGGAGAGAGCACTGTAAAACTTATTTTATTCAGTAATCTTGTATCTCATGTGGGTTTGACTAGGGGACCCTATAAATTATTTCCATTTCCTACATCTACAAATCTACGACACAAATTTGTTTTCTACATAAAGGAAATGCATTTGTTGAGATGGTATTCTTATTTAACATTTATGTAATCTTTATTGTGCGTCAGGATGTATTGCAGGAATATGACCTCAACTTGGGCACCTTACAGAATACTTTGATTCTGAAACTATTCTTGTAGTTCTGAGAATTGCCTGACATCTTTGATTTATTTTTTTACTGCAAAATACTCTTTTTTGCAGATTGGCAGTAGTTCATAACAAAAAGGTAGTTAAAACAGAAAACCGGACCATAAAGTCTAATACTGAACCAACCAAACACACTAATGAAGTATCAGAAAGGAGTTTTTCTTGCTGGAGAGAGAGAGGAATGCTGCTAGAGATTAGCACAGCGAGCCTGTTAGCATCCATATAGCATCTGCAATGCAATGCAGAAGTCAGTGCAGTGAAACAGAAAACAAAGCCCATCCTGACAAATGGCTGGTGGCTAATAACACTTCCTCCCTAAGATTAACTTAGCAGAATAAAAGAACAAATGCAAAGGTATACTCAAATATATATTGATAATTTTTCCTGCAGTTGAATCATAGCAGGCTACTGATCTAAGGTTATAAAATTATCTAGATTATACAGTAATGTATGATACAATCAGTGATAGCCTTTTCGATGCTGTCATACTGTGTTCTGTAACACTTGGAACCTAAAGGTGATAATATATAGCTATCAACCTCATCAATATTCTGTATTTTAAACAGATGCAAAACTCATTCATCTCCTAATACTACAGTAAACTTTACACTTCCAGTAATCAATACCATAAGGAAACTGTCCCTTTCAACTGAGCCAAAACATTCCCATGACCCATGAGGGGGGACAGACTCCTGTCCCATATAATGGTGGGATAGGCAAGTCAGTCCCAAATCCCACTGATTTCAGGAAAATGGTCTGCTTTTCTCCTCACAAAAGACAGCAGAGTAGACCAGCTAACCTTGCCAAAAATCACTATCATAAATCATAAAAATATCAATTTTATAATTAAAGGGATATAGCAGTTAGCAAGATTTTAAAGATATCTCAGTTCTGAGCAACTTGTCTACGAAAATTTCATTTTATTGCAATACTACAGTGAAGTTTATAATAAAAAATGCTGCTTACAAAAATCAAAGAACTGTCTTAATCCCATTGCACCCAGCCTTCATCCTCTATTTCAAAATCTTTGCAAATGTTACTCCTCTTGAAGTCAACAAACAAAATGCTTCATCCTGAATATCTCAGAAACAGTTACATACATGCTGTGTTAACAATAATATTTTGGGGGTTTCTGTGCTTTTAAGACATGGTAACATACTGGTAAAAACTGCCTGTGCCTACAGTTGCTCATTACAGCTGGACTGGGTGGAGCTACATTGTCTGGAGCTGAAAGGTTGAAAATTTCTCCTAAAAATATGTGGTAGAGACAGCCATATATTAAAGTTTCACTCCATGTAAATGGAATGTCACTCTTTCATAACTACAGTCCACTATGATAATCCTCTTGGAATGCATTAATTATCATCCACCAGATAAGTGTCAAAAGCTACATTCCTAAAGGATTATCAATTCCCACCCAATTTCTACTGCAGCTGAATAAGGAAGAAAAGTTAGTGGAAAAAGAAGCAGCATCAAGAAGCTCTTAGTCTTCCCACAGCTATTCTCTACTCAGAATGAAAACGCTGCCTTTCGGAACAGCTCAGCCATTCATATAGCTTTCATCACAACTGCACAAGCAGAAGAGAGCCAGTGACATGGTATCTCTGTTAAAACAGGAAAGATTTTGTCCTGTGGATTCTTTCATTATATAGCAACATTCTCATTAGAAGTACTGGGGAAAAGAAAGAAAACCCTTCACTGCTAGAAGGCTTCAATAAAGACCCCAAATGCACAAAATAAGTCTTTCTTCTTCAAGTAAAGGCATTTTTAACCATTACGTCAAATGATTTTCTACTGCCTTTTTTTTTTTTTTGTTATGCTTTCACTTTTCTACTTTTGAAGAAAACAGAACTCAAAACTCTCAAAAAGACTTCAGTGAACAACTTGACTGACTACATAGGCAGGAGAAGGCAAAGACAAAGTAAAGTGTTCCAAAGATACGGAGCAAGACCAAAACCAAATTGTAAACAAAATTTGACTTTTGTGAAGGAAGTTACATAACCACATCCCCCCAAAGAGACAGAATTTCTAAGATGGTGTGTTGCTTTTTTGATAGGCTTCTGGATGTAGATTACTACTTTTATTTAGATGACTGTATGCAAGTCTGCCATTTGTGAAAAATTCAGTCCATCCAACCTCACAACAAGAGAAGAGTATGTAATCAATTGAGAAATACACACACATCCAAACACACGGATGGGTAATACCACCTAAATCAGCATCACAAATTGCTCTGCAGGTCTAACGTTACGGGTACAACCTCAGTAAGCTTGGAAACTGGTGGAGATGAGATAGAAGAATTCTTTGTTTAAAATAGGCCCTAGTGCAGAGAAAAGCTAGTAGTGAGCCTCTTCATGCTGCTTTTGCTTCTGAGTTATCAATGAAGTGATAGCCCTGCATGGAATTAAGCAGTATTAGTAGAGTTTTATATACTATTTATATGTTGTAATTGTTCTTAGGGGTATTGTGCCAGGCCCTGTGCAAACACAGCAGCTGAGGGAAGCAATCCACTGAAAGGCCTCATAGTCTAAAAACAAAATGAGAGTAAACTAAAAATTATGAAAGCATAATGTTGAACAGCTTACACATGGTCACACTACTATGGAAAAGAACCCTCTTATTCACCTAATATCCTAACTAGGACATTTCAAACTGTTAAGAATATTGTCCTTTTACTACATTTGTTGCTATCACTGTGGGGCACCATGCAGGTGGAAATGCTGTGCAGTTCTTCAGGTGAGACACTTTTGGTAATTCCTGTAGCACATTTTCTAAAAGTAAGAACGTTCTGGTAAAATTCCAGTATTTTTAAGTACATAACACTTACTTGTGTTTCCCCTGCAGTTTAAACTGAAATACAGTCATATAATTAGTCATATAATGCTCCATGTTGAAATCCTGCAAGTTTCCCTCAGCTATGGCTGGTTTTCAACGGGAAGTGAAGCCTTTTGCATGTGATGGAAAACTGTAACAGATTTCAACATCCTTTCAGATAGAAGAGTCTATAGAAATATTAAATTATTACAGTAAATTTGGAATTGGTGAAGCAACTGGAATGCTGAATTGCAAGACATACTCCTTGTTTCTTCCTGTACAAGAGTAGCAAGTATTTACCAGCACGCACCACAGATCTAAACCCAATCAGACTTCTACCCCACCTTCTGCAACAGTAATAGCAGATCTTCCCACTCTCACTGAAAGATGATGAAATTCTGAGTTTTGTTTGTTTAACAGGGCTTTTAAATGAAAACTTTGGGACATCTGTGGGTGCCTTGTATTATATTAACACATGCACCTCGCTGTCTCCTGTTTTAACAGTGTGTTGTCACATTTGCAGTTTGGGCAAGACAGAATTGCTCATCTTCCCCTCACAGCCCATCTGGTTTCTCCCAAGCTGCTCAGGCAACAACACTCTAAAGAAAAAGCGATGTTATCAGGGGCACGTACCAATATATATCACATATTGCAGCATGTTTTGTCATTTACAATGCATCATAAAAAGTTACATTGCATCTGACCTACAACATGATGTAATGTAAAATGACATGCTTACATTGAACAACATTACATTACTCAAAAATCTGAATTTAAAGAAATAAGCATGGGGAGGGGTGTCTATTTATTTATTTGGAATGCTATAAATTTTGACAGACACTAAGTCAGCCAAGAAAAATGGGGAGGTGGAACACCTAAATATTTAACTGCATGGCTGCTTAGTCACTTGCTAATGCCATTTTTTTACAAACAAAAAGAATAAAATACACTATGAGATCTGTTGTACATCTTTAATATTAAACACAACAGATGATATAATCACAGAAATAATACCAGTAACTTTCAAGGTGCAAAACTGTAGTCAATTTTCTTCATGCTTTACTACTAAAAAGTGTAACGATCAAGCTGTAAAAATGCATTTTAAGGCTTTCTGTTGGATTTTTAAGAACAAGAGCTGAAAGCAGAGTGCTCTATACATTCCACAGATCTGCTTTTTAAGAATCAACATGGTGCACACCATGTGAACTGTCACATTAATAACCCTATGCTGATATTCAAATTTTCTGTCTTAAGCTAAAGAAAGATTGAATACCCTGCTGTTGTGCGGCCAAGATTGAAGAGGTGTCTCACTGACATTGTTCAAAGTTTATGAAAATATATGAATGCTCAAATGTCATTGGCTTTGCGCCTCCAACAGACTGTGGTTTTATGAGAAATCAGTCTTTTAATCAAAATGATTGAATACCTTAAGGTCGAATCCAAAGATATCAGTTAATATCCAGAAATGTGCTATTTCTGCATATTTTGCTAAATTTGCGGAGCATTTTAAAGTGTTAATTTGTGCATCCCATATTGAAAATTGATCTTGAGTTTTAGCTTTTTGTCAAGCAAAAACATATGGTTACAAGCTCTATGCATTTTATGTGACGGCTGTTGAAGCTGTCACATGTGCAAACTTGATAACCGATGTGACACATACGCAAATAATTTGCTTGTTTAGTAACAATTCAAAGATTCATTATTCATGCAAAAACACGTTGTTTTTTAAAAATGATCAGATGGAAGTAGTCTTCATTTTGCACAATCTAGTCTCATTGGTGTGCAAACACTGATAAAATAAAGCTGGGAACTAAGTGGTATTAAAACAAATCCAAGAATATGGGTATTCTCAGATAATTATTGAACCAGATGGTGTTTTTTGTTAATTCTGCCATCAGTCTGAGAACTTGATGTCTTACATCTGCACTTGGTAAAATAAATTTTGCCACTGACATTATTTCAGTTTTCTTAAAATATTTCAATCAATTTTACACCAAGATTTGCAAACATCTGCCATTCCACATGACTGTGAGATGAAATTATTTGAAAAAAAAATTCTTAGGAAAACGTTTGTCCTAAATTTAACTTAGGCTTAGCATTTCTGCTGCTAAGCTGCCTGAAACACTACTTTACAAATATTATAAATAAAATGCTAATCATGTGCCAAAATATTGCTACCTTCAATTTTGGAAGGAAGAATCTATATAAACCAGTAAAGGGCTGCAGGTTCATTTGGGGCTGCCATCTTGGGATTTTACAGTCCCTTACTCTGCTCGTAAGGTTCAGAGGTTAGAACTTCATTGGCACAGAACTAATTAAAACTTCTTCCCTGGCCCCTGTAAGAGTAAACAGACAAACAGACAAACAAATCTGGAATATGTGACCAATCTATTTAGATCTACTTTAAATCAGGGGATATAAAAACAATCCAAACAGGCATTTAACCAGCAGCTACGTTATTCACCCTAATAGAACTCCTCATAAACATTATCACTCAAGTACTGTACCTCATAAACAGATGTGCTCAATCACTTATGCACGTTTGACACCATATATGGCACTTAGAGACTTCCTTTCTGTGATCTAAATCACAGCCTTTCTTGAAAATTCAGCTGTAACAGGCAATAAAATTGTAGAGCTGGCTTAACTACTACAGTGCTCCACTACAGCAAATCCCAAATAAGATCCCTTTCACATATGATAGAATAGATAATCTCCCCTTTTGCCAGAAAATGTACACTCTGCGATACAAGCTGCACCCTAGCAATCATCAGACCATCAGAGGCACCATGTGCGATGGCATTTCATTTATACCAAATATCATAATTGTGTGAATTTATTTATGAATTCTGCAACAGCTGTGGGGAAATCCCTACTGCTCTCTCTAGTTGGTGAGGTTTTATTACAGTGTTTTGCTATTCTAGCACCTCTGTGTGGGTAACACAGCAGAGCACGCCTGACCTGGCACACCAGTGTGAGTCTTCTGCAGAGTGCACTCAAGCCCTGTGCCTTTGATTCCCAGCCCCACCCTCCTGCTCTTCTGGCCTGAGAGCAGGAGACAGGAATACCTCTGAGTAAAACTGTATTTAAGAGAAATGACTCTGTTTGCAGAAGGACTAGTAATCCCACGTGAATACATGCCGACTTTCTCTGGTAGGGATCCTTCACAATAATGACGAGAGATCTCTGTGGAATGGACTTGAAGCATGGGATTTATTTCAAAGGGCGTGGGTATTGTGGCCCTGCAGGGAGCTGCTATTGCAGCTCAGAGCAGNGGACTAGGAATCCCACGTGAAAACATGCCGACTTTCTCTGGTAGGGATCCTTCACAAAAGCCTCCTTCAATGCCTTTTATTTGATGAGAAATGGGACGGATTGCCAAGGGTTGTCTGCAGAAGGGAAGTTTTGGGGAGAAGCGGTATGCCTGTCTGCATAAGCATAATGTTAGGATAAAGGCTATTTCTCTAGAGACAGATCCAAATCTCCTGAAGTGATCCTAGAGACAGATCAGATCTCCTGTGGTGCACTGATTTATCTTGCAATAAAATGGAAAGTACAGCACAGTACTCCAGTAGGGTTTGTTTACTGCATTTAACCTGACCGATTGGAGGGTACCATGACACAAACCATCACACCAGCATTTCGTTCCTCACTGCTCTGACCTGGGACCCACTTTGGGGAGAATCCAGAATTCCCCATCAGTTTACAAGCAAAGGCTGCCTTTTGCAGAAGAAATCAGGGAGCTCTAGGAGGCAAAAGAAAAGGGGCACATAGGAGCACATCTGTGACCATATATTCCCTGACATGAAGTTGGGACACATTGAGGGTATTTAAATCCAGACTTAAGAAGTGCCCCAGCATCCCCACTAACATGTAGCACTTCCTATTTCACAAGGTGAGAACAACCAAGTGGGGGGTGAATGATAAAAATTTTGAGGAGATACGCTCCTCAAAAAAGGCAGTGAACAACCCATCTTCCCCAAAAGCAGAAAACACTACCCATTAGTATATTTTAAATCAGTTTTAAAACCATTCACATGGCCTTTTTTTAGAGACAGAAGCCTAATATTGTTGACTGGTTTTTATGTTAGGCTTTTTTTTTAATCTTTTGGTTCCCTCTCATAGCTTGAGGCATGCAAGCTGGACAGAAAAGATATGAATAAATGTATTAAAAATATATTCAATATATTTTGAGGTAAACAACATTTTATTATTGCTAGGTGTCTAGTTTAAAAAATATAGACATAAAAGTTAATTTGCTGATATTAATTGAATACTATTTTTAGGTTATTCTCATCCAGTATCAGACAGTCAGTTTGAAAAAAGTAAAAAGACTGATATGGAATGTCTTTTTTTTCCTTTTTATAGACTTGGCAAAGACCATCAGTTTATGGCCTGTTTCGTTTCTTGCCAGTAGACAGCACTGAAAGTTATAAAACTAAAACAATTGCTTTCATTTATATCTTTTCCTGATTACTCTGATAGCTGAAATGTCTGAAGAAGTTCAGAATCTGTAAAGCCTGTCACATTATAGAAACATGTCTCTTTAAACTAAATGTGAAATTCCAGTAATTGAAGTGATAAATCTACTGTTTTTGCTGGGGTACTTTTGATGAGAACTATAGTAGTAAATTAGAAATTATTCTCTGCTGTTATATCATGGTAAAAGCCTTTCCATTATCTGTTGTCAGTCACTAGGTATGGGCAAATAACTCAGTTGTCAATCTAGCTGTGAAACCTTAAGTTCTGGGAATAATCAATAAGGAAAAAACCAAAAACTCTCTATTATCTTCATGTAATTCTTTAGACAACTTGAAGTTGTTTTTTCCCTTTTTATTTCTGCACATCTCATTTATTCACAGATATATTGGATATCTTAGAATATTTCATTTTTTATAGCAAGTTTCATGTCAGCTCGTTTTCAAATGGTATATGAGAGTTACATTTCAATATGGGTAAGCAGCTCTACCTATGTGTCTACATGCAATTTTACACATGATACAGACTTAATTAAATTAGCAGTAAAAGTCACCTACATTTTAGTATTGATTTTTCAGCTATACTATTTATTGCCTAATATTTCTATTTTAAAAGTCCATGATGTTTTGCTCTTTCACAGATTCATGTAAACACCATCTGAAAGACCACACTGAATCTGCACAAGAATACAAAAAACAGCTATTAGATGCCACATACTTACATTACAATCTCGATTGATTTAAAAAAAAAAAAGGCAAAAAAAAAGCAAAAGCAATCACTTGCATCAGTTACTATGCCAAACCTTCACAGCCTTGCCTAGTGCATGAGACGGAAGAAAGCAGCTCAAGAAGTTCTTAGCTCTGACACTTGCTCCATGGTCACTGCTTATGTCATGCAACCTCCCCTTTCCTCATTTCATCAATAGGTAAAATAGAAGAACAAAGGCCCAGAAATCCAAACTGAATTCATGATTACCATTTAGATTGAAATAAATTTTGGGAAGGATGTGTGGCTGGAACTACCAGCTAACCATTTTTAACATTTTTAAAGCCTATTACTTATTTGAAAGATGACTGGAATAAATGGCTGGAAGAGTGTTGAAGAAATATTTTCCTGTTCATGTTTACATGTGAATTGTTCAAAACCTTTTGATCTAGGATTAGTTTCAGACACAGACTAGGGACTGAAATATGTAATCAAAGAATTTTTAAATAGAGTACTTTTTCCCTTCCTGATTTTACCATCTAATGGGAATAGGTGTCATTTGTGAAATTCGGATGTAGGTACAAATTCCAAGTCCTGGAAATTTAAGAGGTTCAGATTCAGGGTTCTGAATCAGTCTCAAGTGTATTTTATGTATTTTAGAGCAAAAGAATTATTTGCAAGTAAGAGGTGAAAATTACTGTTTCAGCTGTGAGTTTGCCCTCCTATTAGAATAGGTGAACAAAGAATCATTTGAAACTTCAACTAAAATCAATCAAGGAGAACCAAAGAAAACACATACAAGACTATGTCTAGCAATTTTCTCAGTAACTACCCAGAATATTAACAAAACTTAATACATTTATATACTACAATTTTGCGTGCTTCAAAAAAATGCTGTATAAGAAAAACAAAAAGAAAAACTGCTCCTCAAGGGAGAAATTCTTGGGTTGTTCCACTTTAAAAACAGATTCTACCAATTTAATATTGTACAGAACCACTTGCTTTTGTACCCAAAGAACAAAGTCACAGGCTAAGGCATAAAATATGAACTACTAGTCCACCTTCCTCTTTGGACTTGCTCTTGAATAGAGAGGGAAAGGAAAAGGGGAGAAAATTAGAAAAAAGAGGTGAAGTAAAAATTTGTATCTGAAAACCACTATTTTGCTTAAAGGAAAGAGGTGTAAGACACTAGAAGAAATGCAATATGAGGAAGAATGCTGAGGCTGAACTTAAAATTTTTTATTAAAGACTCAGAGGATTGGTCTCTTACTGTGGTCTTGTCTTTATCAGAAAGCTTTATATCTCAACTCACCTAGGCACAGTGAACTGTTATCTAGGTGCTCTAGAGCTAATCCTAGAACACAGGTGAACTTCAGTTGCTTTAAATTAGGTTTACAGCAATATAACTACAAATTGTACATTACATGCTCATAAAGAATAAGGAGAAAAAAGGAGAGGGTGGAGAAAGGAGAGACTAAATAAATACAAGCAACCAAATTCACCGTACAGTGAGGAGATAATTTTGATACTTCAGTAGAAAGTGAAGTAAAGGAAAAAAGAAACATGTCAGGTCTAGTGTGAGATGAATTGTAGAGAGGAGTTTCAAAAAAGGAATGAAACAAACCAAAAATGGGATGCACAAACTCCAGTGCATCTGAAGGACTCTATGAAGTTCTTTCCATCTTTCTCCTTCTGTGATTACCTTTTATGTAGTGGTACAGTGGTACCTGTAAAGCTATGCTTTCTAGGACACTTGTGTCTGAGAGCACCACAGCTGATTAAAAATACATTACCTTTGTGTAGCCCCACCATTTTTTTTTTTTACTTGCTTAAGGAAAAAGCCACTTGCAGGTTAGATAAAGCTCACACAAAGCTGAAGAGGAGACTGAAATCTGGCTATCCAAACTGAATTCTACAGGATAATTCTGTTTGGCTTGGGAAGGTATGTCGCACCACATAGCATGAAGAGGTGCCATCTGGCTCCTGAATAAACTGCTATACTATAACCGAGTGTCTGTTTGTCAAGAAGTTTGATAGTCTAGTTTCAGTTATAACCTGTTTTCATTTTCTAATTTTTCTTCATGTTGTCTCTGATTTTCCATGACTGGCCCTTGTCTGGTGATGCTCTTTGGAAAGTCTGTTAAAATCCATGCCAGCTATTTTTTCATGTGAAATCAAAAGAGAAGAAAACCATCATTGTGAAAAAAAAAAAAAACAACCCAAACTAAAATCAAAATTTAATTCAGATGCAGCAGGATGTTGGAAATTTGCATGTATATACTATGTACTGTTAAAAATACACCCACATTTGAGACTGTAAAGAAAGAAAACAGAACTGAATGACTGAAATTCACCTCTCTGTAGACTCCATAGCCAAACTAATGAAGTTCTAAAGCCTTTTATGAAGGAAAATTTACTGTACAAAATTTTGTTCTGTTGAAATATCATTAATAACCATCATGACACTTACAAAAAGAACCCCCTTCCTGCAACACGGTATCTGTAATCGTGTTCATATATTATAATATAGGACTGAAAAGGAATTTGGACTATTACAGATTAGAAAACCCACAAAATGAAGACCAATGCATGAGAAATATGTCAAAAAGGATGTACAAAGGAAATTTTTCCACAGACAGAAAACATTAAGATTATAAAATGACTTGTCTCCTTATTGTGGCAGTAAACATGGAGACTTTCAAAGCAAAAACATTAGCACCTATTTAAACATTAGAATTTTTAAAAACTGCACTAGAAGAAACCATCAACAAGGTATCCTTTTACAACACGTAGTCTCTCACAAATAAACAATACATGCTTTCTGAAAAGCAGAAAATATAAGAAATCATGGCACAGAAAGGAAAAGAAAATTCCTTCAGAACGTTAATGTCTCTCCATAGGTGGGAACAGAGAAAAAACCCACAGTAAAATATTCTGCAATGAAGACTTCACATTTCATTCACCGATAAACAAATTTCACAATGGGAAATGATGATATTCACAGGCAGTGGTATTCTGACTTAGATTTAGCCCTTTTCAAGTCAAAAGAGCAATTTGGGATGACTAAGACTCCATTCAGCGTTAGAATGCAGCTCATGGTTTGGCCTGCTCAAAACTATCCTAAAGAAACATGGCTTTGAAGAAGGTCTCTTCCACTCACTATAAACATTTGTTAAAATAAATTTGCTCTTCTGAGTTCTATTTGCCTCAGGACTTGATTTCTGATCCACTTCAGATCTCACACATGCTGATTTCACTGAAGAGATGGACTTGATGATCTTTGTGGATCCCTTCCAACTCAGAATACTCTACAACTTCTGCCTGTAACTTCTGATTACTTTCTCTTTATCTTCATACCTTAACTGGAAAAAATGCTTAAAGATGTGAAGTTTGTATGCCAAAATTTCACGAGTCAGCTTCTTTCTTTTTTGTGGTGATTTTCTAGATTTTTACCTCAGACATGATATTAAGAAAGTCAAGTTTGGTCTTCTTGGGCGTGGCTGAAGGACAATGGAAAAATACAGAAGGCAAAGAAAGCCGTTGGAATACACAAATTCAAGACTGTCTCTCTTCAGGCAAAGTTGGACTGTGGAGTCCATGTTCTGATTTTGGGATGGTTAGGGGCAAGCTTCACACAACAATAAAACTGAAATCTTTTGAACTGTCACTCAGGCTTTAGGTTCTGGTTTATAACAAAATCACAGCTTTACAAAATTACTTTTTTTCCCCTCTTAGTCATGAACAACAGAATATTTTTCATGACTTGTCTTACCTCTAAACTGTAGCTGGCAGAGCCAAATTTGATCTTGAATAAAAAGGGACTTCTAAACATCCGCATGTCAATATGAATACCTAACAAACATCCACCAGATCTGAAAATGGGTTTTAAATCCTTCTTTAGTGAAGATGGCTTAAGTAGTACCTAATTTAGCTTCTAGTTCTTCCAGTTAGAGACTTCACTGTATGGAATCACTCACAAGCCACCTCCACAAGTAAATCTGTTCAGTTGATACTGGCAAAGCCTACTCCAGTTAAAATAAACCTCCAAGGCATAACTTTTGGCCTGAAGTGAAAACTGCAGTACACTGTATTTTACACTACTTAGAAGCAGATTTCCTAGGTGCGTTTGAAAAAAAATTGCCCAAAGCTTTTACCTAATGAAGATCTGAAGCATCTTCAGTTCCACTCACAGCTTGAAAATACTCATGAACAAAGCAGGCCAAAAGAAGGCTCTACTTCTTTTGCTGTATTTAATACAGAAAAAAAATAGCGCCTCAGTGATTTACTTCTTTAATTTAAAATGCAGTATTTAGGGTTGCACTCTGACGAATAGAGAAGAAACTGTCCTTTGCCTTGCTCCTAGACTGACTGAAAGGCAGAACAACTTACAGTATGTGGGTACTCTCAAAAGTGAGGGCCCCTCTTACACACCAGCGTTATTCAGGGACTGTTTAACTACATGCAACTGGAATAACCAGTCTAAAGGGCCTTTCCATAAGGTAAATGTGGCCAAACATACAGAAAAAGTAATGAAATATTAACAAGTTTTTAAATCAAATTTTATTATATGTGAATGGACTTTATTCTATTAATAAGCAGCCTGGTCTCCTGCCCCTTTTAAACAGACCCACTCACTAAAACGAAATGGATTTCTGTCTTGAGTACATATTAGTAAATTGTACATTTCTCTTTTTACTCATGTACTTTGGTCTCAAGTGAAACAGCTACTCCGACCACATTTATATACCTAAATTACAGAAACTGTTATACTAATTGTTATACATACATAGTTACATTTATACATGATAAATAACTAAAATCACTGGGTATCGGTGTCTCACCGGGGTGAGCATTGCACTGTCAGTTCCCTCAAGCTGTCTTTCAAATTCTATTCAAATTGAGCCAGATATCGGGTTATCAGTTACACTAATAGTTTATTTTTCAGAATTTTTCCTCTGAAATGCACAAACTAACTAGAAATCTCCTTAATTTTAGGGAAATAATGCAGCCCCCATGTGTACACCCTGAACATCTTTTTTCTACAAAATTGTCTAAGAGGGCACCTACTGCCACCCAGCTCAGCAACAGTACATTCATGCACAGAATTTTGGCCACAAATGCCAAATTAAATGCAATGCATATACTTTCAGAGATATTACTTTTAATTTGTGTCTAATAACACGAACAGGTTCCACAGCAAACATTTTTGTCAGTTTTTGACAAGGATATTTATCTATTGTCCTCCACAAACTTTTATTTTCTAATAGAAAATCACTAAAAATGATTCTTTGATTGGAAGTAACCACTGCTACTCATCCTACATTTTGCAGAAGAAAAGAGAGAGAAAGCAGCTTTTTATTCTTTCCTATATCCTATATCCTAACTGTAGAAGGAGTACATGAAAACTGAATGCTGGTCTGTAACAGGTACACTGCTGAGAAACTCCTATCCTGCATCTCCATTCTATACACTAACAAACACTAATTTTGCTGAATTAAAAAAATGGGGTTTGTATATGCAGATAGGGGGCTTAAAAATAAGCAAGAGCACTTCCAGTTTCACCCTTTGAAATCTGGGTGCCAGATGAGTACGGCCACATAAGTTCAGAAACAACCATCAGTTTATCCTTCAGACTTGTGAATTATATTTCTTCCAGGGAAATTGCCACACTGCTACAGCAAGCCACAGCATTTAATTGTTGTTCAACTTCCTATGTTTAATGGTGGTATAAAAATGAAAGCGAGACTAGAAAAAAATAAGACTTTTACTAAGCTGTTATTGTCCCCTCTGGTTTGCTTCCAGGCCCCTCAATTTCAATCCATGTTGTTCTATTTTGAGGATGTTTTCAGATGCATTGAAGTGCACTTCGACAGATCCTTGAAGCACAACATGGATTGAAATGAAGTTGCCTGAAGATATTAGTAATAGAAATCTCTGACACAGAACTGCACATTGAGAAATTGCTTGATACTTATTAGAAAGCATCATGTTAATACAACACTGCTAATACAGAGCTCTATGAGAAAGCTTAATAAAATTTTGTTAATGAATTTGCAAATGAAGCAGCAGGTTTGGGGAAGCAGGAAGGGAGATGCATAAAAGACATTCCTAAATACATCCTTAACAGGCAGCATCCTGTCCCTCAAACTCCCCAAAATAAAGCAAAATCAGCCCCTAAGTGCACATTCATGTCATCATTTACAGATTTACAGTTAACTGTCCCCCCATCCTTCCCCTCTTCCCAGGATATTCAAAAAGAGAAAAGCAGGTGCAACTGTAAAATATAAAAATATTACTTTTCCTATTTTAGCATCCAAATTCCAGAGAAATTGGCTGCAGGAAAAAAAAACCTGAAAAGCATTCTATAAATATTTTTGCTTCTAGATGAGGATTTTATAAGTAAGATCAAAGACAAAAATACTTTTAATAGCCAGGACATTAATTCTTCCCTATTAAGGAAGTTTATAATGGAAATACAGACAGATCTTCAACTATCATGGAGCAAACAGCGATACCTCAATAAATCTGGCAAGCATTTTAAATACTTATGGGATGACATTTTAAAGAAGAAGGAGATTCTATCACTTATGGTCCCAATCTAACTGATAGTAAATTTCCCTTCCCCTCAGTAGATGTTCTTCCCAGAAGAGATGGCAGGAAAATGAGGAACACTTACTGCTCTAGTTCCCAGCTCTTGAGCATGGGTGCCCTGATCTACGCGAGACAACACAGCATAAACACGGATCCATGGGTGCTGATAAAACTCACAACTGCCTGCCTTTCACCTCTGGCAGATTCTTGCAGTGGCATAATTAGCTGTAGCAGACCAAGTCCTTCCTCCTGTTTACATGTTTTCTAGATCAGCAGTAGTCGCAATTCAGTTTTGCCACGCAGATACTGTCCACTAATGAACAGGATTTAGAAAGAAATACTAAAAGTAGGCTTTTTGTGGACAATTTGCAGCAGGAGGTAAAGAGTCAAAATCATAGTCATGCCCTATATGGTATTGCATGTATGGGAGAATGGGAGACAGTCAGAGGATGCAACAGCTTGCAGGCACCTGCTATTCAGTGGCTCTACAAAGCTTTATTAACACAGCCCAAATGAGATTGCTGCTGATTCCCTGCTCCTAACTTAAGCTAAATTCTATTATATTAGAAGAAATTTGTAACGTTATTTTGTATGAGGACAAACAGTAATGAATCGGCTCAGCTGCCCACTGTTGGTATGTGAGCTGCTGAAGGCTATCTGAGAGGCCCACTTGGGTCAGACAGGCCAGAGGAGGCGCTGGACACCATGCCCTCCTGCAGAGTCAGCGGAGATTGGAGGGCAGCTCAAATCCAAGCATTTGAGCTGTGCGTGAGCAGCCCAGCCAGGTGCCTCTATGTATGAGGTTAGCACAACTCTAATTGTGACCAATTTTTAGAATCCAGGTGCTGCTTTCAAGGATTAACATACTGTCTTATTTCCACAGACTGTTTGAGCAGGCACATTTTTTACATTCAAATTGCACTACACAAATCTCAGAACGTGTTTAAATGAAGAACAGGAATTCTAATTTGCCATATCTACAAGCTATAGTAAATGGCATGAAGTCTTAAAATAAATATTCTACCTTTAAAAACAGTTTGTTATTTCTTTAGAAATCTTATGTTCACAGAAATTCCTGCCT
>VXBT01005405.1:1570082-1675082 GCA_013400235.1 Oriolus oriolus | reverse complement strand
GGGAACCCTTGCACATCACTGAGAGAAACAGTAAGTGGGACTTCCTTGCAACAGTTGAAAGAGACTTAATTTTTTTTCTCAAGTTAAAACTCTCCACAGTGCAATAAGTGACATTATTAAAGCAAATCTAAAAACTTAGCTCACCGTGTTTGAACAGATAGCTACTACTACTTGGCCAAACACATAGACAAGAAAAGGCCCTGTTTCTAGCCTGTGCAACAGATCCCACTTTTTGATGGATTTGCTCTGCAGTTCATCCACTAAATTATTATGGGCATAAAGAAGAAAGGGAGATTCACAAGGCACATGGCAGGAGGTTCTCCCCTCAAAGGAAAAGTTAGAGGTTCATCTCAGCCCAGTAGCTGCTGGATGTGAAAGACTGACATTTGAGAAGTCACTGAGCCTCTGAATCCTTTTAATTTTTAGCTGCCCATCCATGAATGATGGCATGCTCCAGGGATAAACTATCCAAATCTGAGAGAAAGAATTTCTTCAATGAAAGCTCACAGTGGGAGATTTATTTAGCTATCCCCTCAGACTCAACCATTATAGTAGAGGAGATCATACTGACACTGGAATTAGCTTTGAAGGAGCTGTCTTGGGTATTGGAAAGAGTGTGGTGAAAGAAGCATAGAAATCTGTGGAAAATTCACACCACCAAGACAGAGGTACAGTGCTGCCAGGATTACATTGCTTCCAGTATTGCATACAGGACAGCAAAAAGTGCTGACACCAAGAGTTATTTTGCAAAGCCCCAGTGTCTTCAGCAGCAAATATCCCAAATATCCATCCAATGGCAGCACTGTCCCATCCACCGAAGTTGGTTTTAGAGCAGGTGGTTGGGAGAGTGCATAAGGCACTAGGCATACACGTAAAAACTTACAGGCTCATTCTCACCAGTGCCATATATACTTTAAATCTTATTTTCCAAAAGGTATGGTAACTGCTGTGATTGGTACAGATGGAAAGAAGAGCATCCTCAGAAGAGTTCCTTTGCTGTTTGATGGGCTGACAGCTCAGTTAACCTCCTGCAGGGTCAGTTTATGGATCTTGAGGACCTATATGTAGCCTGGAAAAGTTTTCAGGATGAGGTCTGTAGAGTGGACTAATGCTTCTTACAGGACTGTACAACGCCTGTCCCAGGAAATCAGAATTAAATTCTACCATCTCACAAACACCAACTTCTATAAGTGCTAGCATAAAACCTTGCTAAAATAATACTAAATAATGAGGAAAAAGACAATAATTTGATTGTCAAATTAGAGCTAACCTTACAGAAAAGACTACAAAAAAAGGATTTATCATAATTTTTAATTGTTCCACTAGAATAGGTTTGCATTGTTGTCTTCAATTTTTGTCTGCCCAGGGAGAATTTAGAGAAGGCTGTTTACAGCCAAGCCAAGGAAAAAAATAAAAGCACTGGTAGCCCATGTGAACATATCCAAGTTTGTCCAGAAGATGCATTTCCAGTACTTAAAAACCCTCCACTTTCTTACAGCATAAGGGCAACAGAGCTATTTAACAATTTTTGTTAGTGGTTTAAAACTGTCAGGAATCTGAGGTCTTTTTAGTGGTATACTTTCCACATGACGTAGGTGCAACTCATTTTGTCCCTAACAGAAGCCATCATGCCTATTACTCTTTGAACACTGCACTGCAAATGCACCTTTTAGAAGAAGAACAATATAATCCTATTGATTTTCCTCAGCCCTAAAATGTAATAATTTGAGGTTATTTTCAGGCAACAATAAGGCTTTATGACCTAACAGCTGATCACTTTTTCATACTTCACCACTGACGTGTGTTACTAAACCCAGAATCCCAGCTTCTGTTAAAGGATATTTATAAACACAATTACTTATTTAAGTTTAATGCCCCTGTGATAAATCATCTACTGCTAATAAAGTGCTGTACTTACTGTACCACTCTTATCTTCTGAGACAGGGAAGATGGTGCCAAAACTGACTGAACAGGCAGGGAAGAGTAACCACTGTATTTTATACTTCGGGAGACAGCAGTAACTGATGCACAGCAAGTGTCCTTTTACTCATAACCATTTTGCAATATTACAAGAAGGAGACAAGTCAAAGATTAAAAGATGAACAGCCTGAATCACCAATGACTTGCATCCTGAGTAGTCATTTAACACTTGCGCAAAATAAAACAGTAACATTCTGACTAGCAGCAATTTACACTCTCTTTTCACAGGTTTTAATGACTGCACTAGAATGAGGAGGAACTACCTTGCTGCATTCCAGCAAAAAGGCAAGACATTTTTAATAGCACTACAGGCATAAACTTTTAGAGTATGTGATAGTTATAAGCATTAGCTTTCACATCCTGTCCTTTGTTCTCTTCTTTAGAAGTACATGATTGAAATTAGATGGTTTGGCCTCCTCCCTGCACTGGTCATGTTTTTTTGCTAGTAAAAAGAACCACTCCATTTCAGTCACCTTTGGAAGAATTTCTAGGAAGGAAAGACACAAGAACACAGTTGCTTTATGGTAGCTGCTCTTTTCCCTCACCAAAGATGTGTTTCACTCCTGCAATGTCCTTAAGCAAACATTTTCCTTCTCTTTCTGTCAAACTAAGGAACTTTGTTAGCAACACCGTAGGACAGGAGATAACTATAGAGCTCTCTAATTGTTAAGCTCTTGCAAGGGCTGAGCCTGATCATTCACTGAATTGTTGAGTTGATGGGATTCGTGTAGCTGGTTATAAATTGATAATCTAAATTAATTCATTCAAGCAGAAATCGATTTTGTAACTCCTTGAGAGCTTGTAATAATGCTTACCTCCTACCGTTAGCTGCATTCTCCGTTTCATAAAGCTGGTCGGAAACAGCTGGATTCAGGTGACCTGCTAGCTCATTAAATCTGTTACATGTTCCTTCTGGTAAATGATATTAAGCTGAAATGTCCTTGCGTTGATTTTTTTTCCTTTAATTTTATGACAGAAATAACCTAATTTGTAACACAAAATAACAATCTCCTTGGATTACTTTGCCTTGTTAAAATATTTTATGCATTTTTCATTTACACGAAGGTAATGGAAAAACACTTAAACTATCTGTTATTTAAACCACAAGAGATATGTTACTGAAAGTCTGATAGCTGCAAAAATGATTGCCTCTTCATAGTCTTTGCTTTATATCTGTAATAAAAGGCGGACAATTCAATTCATCGGTTAGTAAATAAAGTACGATAGTTTTTATTTTATTTGCTCTCCATTGCAAGAACTAAAATCAGATTGCTTTTTGAATTTGTTTAAAAATGGGCTCATTACTTTCCTTTTTTAGTTCTAATGCAAAATGCTCGGTGTCTACTTTGAATGTTATACCTTTTTTAAGATATAAAGTAAATATTACCTAATTCTGAATGTCAGATTAAAAGCATAAATTTTTTTCATTGACTCCTCTATAATTACTTCAATATTGGTGTCAGGACTGTCAGGAAGAAGTGCTGAATAACTGAACCTGAGCACCTCAGTATGGATCTGATACAAAGCATAAACACTTATTTTTCAGAACCTGATGACTTCTAACTATCAACTTTTATGACAAGCATAGAACAAGTGTCAAAAATCGCACTGCTGGAATGTGCTCCAAGGCAAAAAATACATGCTTGACACAAGATAAAGCCCAAATTCTACCAAGTCCAGTGCAGACACCTGCTAGGGAATGGGAAAATGTGATGCTGCTCTTCTATATAGTCCATACTTCATGCATGTAAAAGGATCGAGAAAAACTGAACTGAAAAGCTTAAATATGCCCTTGGACACTCCAGTTTGCCATTTCCAGCAGACGTCACTATAGAGCAAGGATTCATGCAGGCTGAAAAAATGGCAACACTATCCAAAGGAATTACGATAAAAACATTTAAGAAGGCTTAGCTATTAAGATAATAGTAGCTAAAATCAGAATTATTAGCTTATTAAAATTAAAGATCCATATAAAGATAAACCATCCTTTTAATTATCAGAAAGAAAAAGCGGTATTGATTTCAAGCTTCTGGCAATAACAAAGCACAGAAAAGCATAATACATACAAAACATGCCTGTCTTTCGGGATGCATGAAAATCGCAACCATAACACTAAGAAACGCACATGCATAAAACCTCAAGTGTCATGTGTTCTAACATAAACCCACATGTGATAGATACTAATGCAGTGAGCATACAGCCATATATACCTCTACCCATAAAGAAGCAACTGCTTTTTCGCTCATATATTTCTCTACATTTATTATCACAAGCAGCCTTTACTTGTTACCCAAATCCTAGTATTTACCTGCACATAGAATCATCAAAATTCTGTCCAATAGCATTTATTCAATAACAGAAAAATCAGCATACAATAACAGTGTAAGGTGATGGTAGCTTTCAGAAACAGTGAATGTATTATGGGCTCTAACATGCTGATAAAAAAAATCTAATACTCTTTTCCTATTTGAAAAAAACAACAGAAAATAATTCTACCCACCCAGTATTTTTGTTGTAACATTTACTGCCTTAAAAATTAAAACTGTGAAGTCCATTTTGTGCCGTGGCTTTCAATCCTGACTGGCTGGAGTTTGTCTGAAAGACAAATGCTACTCAAGGTAGTGCAAGGCTAAATGTTGTAGGCAACTCTCTGGGAAGACTTGTCTCTGAGACATAAAGTCTAATGACAAAAGGCACATAAAGGGAATTTTTTCACAATACCATACCTCAAACAATGTGTCCTGTTTCCTCTGTGAGCTTGGGTAATTTGTCTGGCCTACAGAGCAGCGTCAGGGTGAAGTTTTTCCCAATTTTCTCTTTTGCTTGTGATCTGATATTTGCGTAAGATAGGATGTAGCCCTTGCTTGATACAGACTGGAGTGTGTAAAGCAACATAGAACATTGCTTTCCAAGAATACTGGAGGACAATGAGGGAATGAAGAAACCTCTTGCCCGTTGTCCCTCCTCATGAGCATTGGCTCAATGGCCACTGGCTCTGGGGTCTTTATTCTGTGAAAGGGAGCACCTGTATGTACAACAACTACTTCAAAACATTTTTACCACTTTTCTTGAAGCAACAATGCAGAAATTGAGAAGGAAAAGCCATTCATCAGACTGCTTCTATGGAAGGGGGTCCTTGAGAAGTGTTCTGGTGACTGAGAGAGAAGACTGGAGGTTCTGGAGGGCTGACAGCTGACTCCCAACTTGAGAACTCAGCGCCAGAACTAGGTGACTGAGTTATTTTCTGGAGCTTGAGAATTTTCTGGTGTGCGTCTTCGTTAATTTTGTTTGCAAACTTTCCTTAATGACGAATGAGTCTTAAGTTTTGTGGTGTCCTCATGGTGCACTCCCGAACAGGTGCCACTAAGTGCCAAAAGGGCATTGAAGTTAATCTGGTTAAAAGATTTGTACACATTACTGCTCTGGAGAGGGGAAAAAAAAAAAGCTCTGTAGTATTCCTCTTGGCTTAGAGAGCAAACTAAGGCACACTGCTCGGACCTGGACTTTTGTACACTCTGTGGGATATAAAATACTCTTAGGTGAAGAGCAGATCTCACGACTTTTGAGATGAAACAAGAGCAGAGGAAAAGCTTAACAAATGAACGAGCTGTTTTGCTCCGCAAGGGAAGGACTCCTAATGGAAAAGGAGGAATTCCAGTTGAAAGAGAGGAGCACCTTGGGCACTGATTCCCACTGATGCTGCTTCACCAGCAGTGTCAGCATTGTAATCTACTGTGGCAGGTTAGTGTAAACATAAACCATGCACAAACACAAATTATACCAAACAGCAAAGGTGTGAAGATGGAGAACATTACACTGCACCACACAGAACAGTCTTAGCAATTCTCCTGCACTTCTACCTTCAAAATAATTGTAGTTCTCGGATAGCTCACACTCTTCTTCCGGTTATATTGTACTGTATCAGTCATAGCCAGGAATAACCACATGTTATTACCCAAGTAAAGTCAATCATTTATGAGTTCAACAGACCACAGCAGTTGAACCTCTCTTATTTTTAACATGATAACCAATGACTGAATTGCTTCTGGCAATACAGACCATCTCAATACAAAACCCAGCAATTTAAGAAAAAAACAAAAATCACTCAGCAAAGGCCCAGGCCCAATGCTAATATGTATGTATGGGAAAATGTGTATAGACATATACAAGCATCTTTAAAATCTTGATTAGAAATTATTTATTCATTATACTTTCTATTAATGAAATGTTACCAGCAGAATAGCACACCTGAGGATGTATGGCTTGCTTTCTCTTGGTGTTACATTGCTGCAGAAGATCGCAAAAGGAAAATACTAGACCAGACCAGAGAATCCTGCCATGACCAAAAGTGAAAATATTTTTTAAAAATCCACGATCAGCAACTCTCTACTTTGCTTCTTGGCACAACTACTCTTCATGATACTTGCAAATGGAGCGCCACACCGACATCAGTTGCTGCCACACCCTTCCTGTTGCTAATCTGTCTTTTTAAATTTAATTTCTTTTATGGTGGCTTTTCCACTGTTTAATTAGGCCACAGGGAGTAAAGAGAGGCAGTCTCACTGTCCCTTCAGAGTTTATTTCACAGACTGTTCCCTTCAAGGTTTTTATTTCTGTCACTGAAAGCAGACATCCTCATATTGCTAAAACGCAGAAAATGATTAATACAATGAGATTGTTATGCTCCTAGCTAAAATGGCCTTCTTTGTAATGTGAGCTACAACAGCTTGAAAAGATGGGCGCTGACACTACACTACAGCTGACAGTTTTTCTTTTTTTAGGTGTACTATTATTGGGATCTGTAATTCTGTGTGACCCATAATAATAATCCCACCATTCTCCTCATATTAATATCATAAATTCTGCAGACATAGATGATATTATCATATATCAAATATGACCATAAAACCAATGTGATCTTAACACCTTTGGATTTATCTTGAAAAGAAAAATACTAGATAAAATCATTTATGCTGATATCACCAAGTCTTTACCGGGTTACAGTAACATGGTAAAATTATAATATATATTTGGGAGGATAGGCAGTTTTGACAGCTTTATGAATCTCTTCCTTGAGTTAAACTTCTGGATAGTTAATTTGTATGTTATTTAACAGTCAGTGTTTTCCATTCTGTGTCCCTGGCCACGAGCTTGAAATTCCCCAAAAGCTGTATTTGGTATAATATTCAACGCATACATTAAATAGCCTAATTTAAAGGAGAACTAGTCAAATAATAATATTTTACAGTATTTACGTGAGACCTGCTAGTGTCACTGCAGTTAAAGGTCTCTGAGCTAATTCGAACACACTGTGGGTTAAAATGGCATGCTCAGCTTTGGAGTGATTTACAATGAAACCCACAACACACAAATATCAAATTGACTTAATACTGGTTTCGAGTTTTGTATCTCTGAGACCACTTATGCGTCCCAGTAACATGATCGCCGTGGAGGATTCTGGAACACTTAGAAGACTGAAGCAAAAGCTGAATTTAAAATACTGAAACCTTCAATTTGCCACCTCCTTCTTCCCACCTCTGCTCTCATCAGAATTAGAATTTCCAGACAGATTGTACCACGTGATTGTATGTTTGGACAACTGCTATAATAACAATAAAAAAAAGAGGGAGCATAAAAATGGCTGAGGTGCTGAGGCTGCCAAAGAAACTGTGCCACATGCAAACATGATTATCCTTGTTTTAAGTAAAAATCTTAAGTCAAATTTGCTTCAGCACAAAGGAACTATCCAGGGGCCTATATACCACTTATGCCTTCAGTCAAGAGCACCATGGCAGCAGAAGTGCTGTACTCCTACTAAGTAACGACGGAACAGTATTTGCGAGGAATTTTTACACAGCACATAAACCTACGTGCTATGAAATCCCCTTTTACAAATACGCTCTGCAAAGCACCAAACAGGCAGGCTAAAGCAAACAGGCTTGTCGGGGAAAAAGGAGGCAGAAGCAGAACAAAAGAAAGCAACAATGAACAGCACAGCTTCAGAAATACAGATCAAAAGGTGCTTTATTGCTACTGGGGAGAGGATTTTTTCATGATGTCTTTGCAGTAAATGTATTCAGGCCCTAGCTTCAAGCTGCTTGTTTTGTATGTTGCTGGCATGAAACTCTGCTCTCAAAGATCACATCTCTGTGAGAAATTACATTTTTTTTCTCAAATGTCCACATCTCATAAAAAGCAACAGATGATGGAATTTCAGCAATATAGCTGCCATTAGGAACCAAATTTCTTTATGAGGTGCACAGGCATTTCAAGAGGACAAACAAGTTTTCCCTCACTGAGTAGTCAGTAAAAGATCAGTGCCTCAGTTGAACTGCTAAAAAAGCAAAAAGCAGATGGGAATAAGCAGGGAGTTAAGCACAGCCCTGGCTCTACCTTTACAACTGTTGTTAGAAATGGGCAGAGAAAGGGGCAATGGCTGTTACAGTCCAGAAGAGTCATTCTTCTTGAAAGTCTTCAACACTACAGTGCTACCAATCATTGCAATCTTTTCACAGCTTGTGTTAGCTCAGATATTTGAGTGCTTCATGTCCCAAGTTTCTAGGCTTAGATACTTGTAAGAACAGTTACTTATTTTCATTTTTGAGGGAAGAGAGAAATTCAGTGACGTTAAATGCAAGTAACAGCGATCAGCAATTACCACCCAGACCAGCGATGCAGCCACATGCAAGCTGGCAATACCAACACTCTTGTTGCCTTCACTGTACCCAGAGGGTTGTGGGAGCGCTCTGTTTTGGGAAGACAATCTCCCCATACAACCCAGACTTGCAGCTGTGGCTATATGCCACAATCTACTCCTCAATATACAAATTTCCTTCAACACAGATGACTTTAATGGCTTTTTCTTTGTAGCTTTATAGTATATTGTATAATTAATTCAGGAATTAAAGCTGCCTAAATGCATTCAGACACAATGAGCTACTCTTCGGAGCTACTGCAGTCTATTTTGTCAATAACCCTAGTTCATGAGGTTCTTGTTGCCACACATCAATACAATACGAATTGTGTACTCTGGATATTTACATATCTATCCCATGGAGAGATTCAGATTTTTAAAGACTCCTTAACAATAGACTTTCTCATGCTTTACTTAAAATAATCATTTTAATATAAAATTAGAAATACAAAGTTTCCAAATGGAATAACTAAAAACTTTTCATGTAATTTATCTGGCAAATATGCTCCTAACATTTTAAATTAATTCCCATTTTTTTAAAAGCGTAATCAACTTTGTGAGTTTTTCCTTAAAAAATTTTACTTTCCTCTTAAGAGTCCAAAGAGCATTAAAAACCCAAAGAAAAATATACATGACAAATTGCAAGGTCAGAAAGGATACTATAACTAATTTACCTTCCTTAAGGGTGACAAAAGAGCTGGGTGGAGGGAGAAATGGAAGAGAAAGAGGTGGCCACCAGAAAAAGGGTGAGAAAAAAGAAAGTTAAATTTGCCTGTTTTCTTTCTGAATTCCCACTTATTACTTCGACCATGGAAATATCAAGGATGGCTTTAACTGGCTTTGCCCAGGGCCTGCACAAAGTATCTTAGAAGTGATTAATTTGGATGCCATCTCCTCTTAACTCAAAGCCAAAAGCACAGCAGTGCTTTTAAGAGGAACTTTAAGAGGAACAACCAGCTGAGATAACAAAGTAAGAAACATGTTCATTTTCTGATCTTGGAGTTTCTGGTTATACCAGTCACACTGACGTGTGCTCTGACCAGGCAGGATGGCACCACATGAGTTACAGAGAAGGCTTCCTTAAAAGACAGGTGATAGTTTTCTGTTCCTCAGTACTGGCTGTTCAACGTAAGTGTGTGGGGCAATTTTGTACACAAATAAATGTGTAATTCTCTCTTTTCAGTACCTTGTACGTGTTCTTACTCCAAAAATATATAGCCCTTTTTTGAGAGCAGTATGTTCACAACATAAGAAACAAAATCTGGGAAGCAGAAAAAGAGCAGCACTCTAACTCACTGATAGGAATATGGTGTGACAGGAGGGATGAATAATCAAAGATACAGTTGATAGTTTACTGTTAAAATAAATTAACCAATCCACTGACAAAAAGTCTTGCCTACTGTATTTTATAGATACAGCTCTGACATATTTTGATCACAAACAGTTTCAAAAGAGGATCACTCTGCCAGCTGGGCTGTTCTTAAACAAAATCTCCATGTTTTGATCCAGGAAACATCAATCATCATGTCTCCAAAACCATTACCATTTATTGAGCACCCATTAATATGCTCAATGCTAAATAAAGCAGAGGAACATACTGTCCTTATCCACATTTCTGATCATCTGTCCTATATTTTTGAAGTCAGTTTGTCTCTGCATAAACTCAAACATCTAAAGTAAACAAACAGAAATATTTTGGTACTATGTACTACACTGCTATACTTTTTGCATGCTTGTTTTATCTTTCACATTCTGTAAATATAAAATAACTCCATTCCAACTGCAGGGAAAAGAACTGAAAACAAGACTCTGATGGACAAACAAGCCTGAAAAAGGAGTTAGGCTGCAGAGGGGCCATGACTTCTGGGTGTGTTTCAGCAAAGTGAGGACAGAGACCTGAGCAGCTGCAGAGTTGCTGCAGAGAGCTAAGAAGAAGAAGAGTATCTCTGTGATGGCATAGGTCAAAAATACAAGGAATTTCAAAGGGAAACAAGAGGATATGAACATCAGCACTGATTATAGGATGTGTTTCCTGCACATACTAGAACATTTAGCTAAGCAATGTTCAGTATCTCTGATGTAAGTTAAGTACCAATTTATAGAATCAAGTTCTTGGACAATATATCATAGGGAATGGCTAGCCACAGCAATTCATAAGAGCAAGTATGTTGCTTCTGAAGAGAAGAAAATACTTGTTTTAACACAGAAAAAGACTGTTAGAAAGAAAGAAAAACCTTTTAGAAGTAATAACAAATACACATATTGAGAAGATTGAAATCTACTTCTGGTTCAACTTAAAAACACACACACAAAAACTTGTATTTGAAAAACCTTAAAGATCATCCTATTGTCAAAGTATTGGTTGCATTTTTATCATATAAGACATAAAAAAATTGGAGTAATCAACCATTTTTTAAAAGGGATGAATATGTATCAGTTAGATCAGTTAGTTCTGCCTACCTGCTGTGTTAGACAAGAAATAAGGGTGATGTTCATAAAGACAATGATAAAATTTCCTTCACTTAATAGTCAACTCTCTGATTACTGGCCACTGGAGTATTAGGTTGAATTGCACCACTGATGAACAGCCAAGGGCCTCAGTTAACAAAAATCAGTGCTTTTAAAGTCTTTAATGATCAGGAAGAAATGAATGAAAGCATTTGTCAAGATTATGATTGTCATTAGAAAATGCTAATTACATATTAGTTTAATAATCACCACATGATCATTTACCAAAATTATTAAATTTTTTTACTTACTTGGAAGAATTAAGCTTTTTTTTTTTAACCAAGTGTTCACAATAGTGCTCTTAGAAGCTAAGAATTTTAAGATTACACATCTTCTGAAGCTGGGCTGCTACTGTTGGAAAGCTCTGATCTGAGTTTAATGCCAACCCATCTTATTTCACTCACTTAATGATATATATTACCCTCTTAAGGAAAGTTACAGCAGTGTACAATTCATAAAGCACAGGTAATTTGCCCACAAAAAAAGCTCTACAATTAAAAGTGGAACTCCAGCAAAAAGCCACTTGTTAATTAATATATATGTGCTAAGTAAAATATGTCACTTCTCAATATTGAGCTGAGATCTCACCTAAAACATAGTAGTAGCTGAAACAATCACCTTCTTTTAAGGGGAGAGCTTAATTTAACTAAGTCTAGCAGTACAGCATTAAAACCTACAAGCAGAATAAAACCTGAAAATAATAAAAAATATTTCATATGTTATTTCTCATCTAAGATCGATGTTCTGACTTGGAACAGACCCTTGTGGCAAAGGGGCACATCTCTGCATTACTGACCTTAAGAATATCTTAAGAACATCTGTGCACCTTGGGTCACAGCAACCCCAGGCAGCGCTGCAGGCTGGGGCAGAGCGGCTGGAAAGCTGCCGGTGGAAAAGGACCTGGGGGTGCTGATTGACAGCGGCTGAACATGAGCCAGGGTGTGCCCAGGTGGCCAAGGAGGCCAATGGCTTCCTGGCCTGTGGCAGCAATAGTGTGGCCAGCAGGAGCAGGGCAGTGACTGTCCCCTGTCCTCAGCACTGCTGAGGCCGCGCCTTGAGCGCTGTGTCCAGTGCTGGACCCCTCAGTTTAGGAAGCACACTGAGATGATGGAGTGTGTCTAGAGAAAGACTACAAGGCTGGTGAAGGGTCTGGAACACAAATCCGATGAGGAGCAGCTGAGGGAGCTGGGAATGCTCAGCCTGAGAAGAGGAGGCTCAGGGGGGACCTTATCACTCTCTTCAAGAACCTGAAAGGAGGTTGTGGCCAGGTGAGGTTCAGCCTCTTCTCCCAGGCAACCAGCGACAGCATGACAGGACACAGCCTTAAGCTGCATCAGGGGAGGTTTAGACATTAGGAACAATTTCTTCACAGAAAGAAGAAATTTCTGTGAAGAAATTCTGTGAAGAATGAGCTGCCCAGGGAGGTGGTGGAGTCATCGTCCCTGGAGGTGTGTAAGAAAAGACTGGATGTGGCATTTGGTGCCATAGTCTGGTTGACATGGTGGTGTTTGGTCATAGGTTGGACTTGATGATCTCAAAGGTCTTTTCCAACCTAGTTGATTCTGTGATCTTAATTCAATTTAGCAATGAAATAATATTACATCACTACTCTTGGTATGCTTAATAGTCCCTACTCAATATGGGGGTATTTTGGTAACAGGACAATAACTTTACTTGGCCTTGGCAAAGAAATAACTAAGGCTGACTAATTTAAATGCACACTAGTTGAAATCACAGTTTAAAAGCATTAATGGCTGCCTCTTACTGATTTCCATAGCTGCTATGGCAGAGGGACAAGCTAAGCTTCAAGAGAAAGCAGACGTGCTACTGCTGAACTCTGATGCACACAAGTCGAAACAATTTGTTTAATCTCTTCCACCAAGGGCAGTATAACTTACTCCTGATCAGACTCACTCGTAGAGAAAGTTACAGGAAGAGGCAAAGTTCAAGAGACCCTTTGTGGGAAGAGTCTTCAAACCTGGTCTTGAGGGACAATTATTTTGATTTCTTTGAATTAAAAAAAAGACAAACCAAATAACTGATCCTCTGAAAAGCTGCTCAAATTGCAACTGAAATGCAAATGTATGTGGACAGAGTGCAAAATCTCTTTAACACTGGCTAGATTTAATCAGGGAGCAAAGAGGAATATCTTGTCCAGATGACAAACCACTTTGGGACTTCAGCACAGGAACGTGGACACCTTCACAAATACATCCCTCTGCTTTGAACCGTGGCCAGATCAGTGGTTACTCAAGAGTGCAAACTGCCCCTGGAATATCAGTCGGCAGTTCTGTGGGATCAGTTTCCTCTACAATATCATATTTGCCACTCTTGTTGGCAGTTTTAGTTTAAGGAGAGAATGGGGATGTAAACTGAACTACTCATGTCTAAAGGTGGTAGCTACAGATCAAGGTTAAGATATTAGCAGGGCCACATGAGGATCCTGCACTACTTTCTTCTATATTTAGTCTGTGGAACAGAGGAATTAAGTCTCTGTGGCTGTCAATCTCACTCTTTTCATGAGTTCCAAATTCATTTAAATAAATAAATAAATAAAATTATTTGTTTCAACTTGTCATTTAGGTAAGATCTGTTTTATTCCTGCAATTTTTGCTGAAGTATGTACAAATCAATCACAAAAGTCTCTATGATGCAAACCCTTTATAAAAGTGTTACCTATGTAGTTTCTTCCAAAAAAGCCTCAGATGCTGACAGTGATACTAAACCTACATCAAAAAAACCACCTTTAAAAAAACATAACTTCAATGTTTTGCTTTCAGAGAATTTTTATAAAGCTCACGTTCTAGAGTCAAGCACACACCCCAAGCACTTAACTAAATTCCATGTTAAAATACATTCAAACATTAAAAGTTAGTTAAATATATCTTCCCCTTGAAAATCCATCTCAAACCTAATTTTCTGTTACTCATCGTGACTTTTGACATTTTTTCCTTTTACAAACTCCTTTGATAAAATGTTCAGGAACCAACCCCCTCCTCCATTTCTTAACTGCTATGTTAATTTGATCTGTATATTTTTAAAGAAACATTTATTTTAATAAGGACACAATCAGTGCAGTCACTGGTTGTAGCAAATAAATACAGCTTGGATTTGCATTATGAGGATATATAAGGACAACATATTTTACAGCTATATGTTTATATAATACCATTGACAGACTATGTTTGTTTTTAAAGGAAGAAAACACTAAATGTTGTGCAACCTGCTTTAGAGAAGGAAATATAAGCCAGAAAGATTTATTCTGGAAGAACAATTAAGGTCAGGATATATACTAGCATCCAAATAACAGTAAGACCAAGTTGGAGCAGAAATGCTACACTTTTCATGAACACGTTTTCAAATAAAACAGTGTTATGCCTTCATCTTATACCAGTGCTTTCATAGACATGGACCTGATGGAGATTCAGTGAATTAACATAGATTTCTGGCTTTCTTTATGTCAGCTTAGAAAGGATTCCTTTCCCTTCAGCATGCAGATGGGCATGAGGTGCTGAAGAACACTGGAGAAAAGACATCAGTAGATTCATTAAATTTTTCGTTATCCTAGAAGGCATCACATGCACCAACAGTTGAGGCTACTCAACAGTTGAGACATGGGCAGGTAGGGACAGGACAACAGGGAACAGTTTAAACCAAAAAAGAGGAGATATTTAGGTTAGATATTTGGAAGAAATTCTTTATTCAGTAGTTGGGAAGCACTGGAACAGGTTGCCCAGAGACGCTGTAGATGCCCCAGCACTGTAAGTGTTCAAGGCCAAGCTGGATGGGGCTTTGAGCAATCTGATCTGTCCCTGCCCATGGCTGGGAGGGGTGGAACTAGATGATCTTTAAGGTCCCTTCCAACACAACCCATTCAAAGATTATATGTATAAAGGATAGTAGAAACAAAGAGTCAATGAAACAAGCTCTATAGAAATACATTCTCTCTCCTTCCTCCTACACAGCAGGAAAAACTCGTCCCACTCACATGAGGAACCAGGCAATGCTCTGTGGGTCACACATGCCCACTCTTCAACCCTTCCCTTGCACTGAGGCACTTTCTTGGCCCCGAGGCTAATCTCTCTTCCTCTTTTCTTCTACCACCACAGACTTTGCTACTGCCTCCAGCCATCATAACGTAAAGCCTCAACCAACATGACTCCTTCCACCCAGGACCATATCAGCATGTTCCAGAAAAGCAATGGGCCAAAGCCTTTCCTGCATGAAAAGAACAAGGATTATTCCTCTGGGCTTGGTGCCATTCTTTGTGTGCAATGTACTCAAATCTCTCTACTCAGTAATCATTCAGTAACCACTGAGAAACTGGGACATGAAGTTACAGAAGTTTGTGCCCATGCTAGTAAGTCTTAAGGTCACATCAAGTATATTTCCACTATAATGAAGACTGAATGTGTTCATTTAAAACAAAGCAAAAAACACCAAACAAACAAATAAAAACAAACCAAAAACAACAAAAAAAGGAGGAAAAATTAATAGAAGATTCTCATACAATCACCTGAATTCTGGTGCTGGAGCTCAGTGTAAATATTAATTACCATGCATTTTGTACTTAAAAGTGAGAGATGGTGAGACTGGAACACAGCTAACCTGCAGAACAGTGGCTCTGCAACTGAACACTCTGGGAAAGCAGCAGCCCAGTGTTCAAAAAAATACAAACTCAGAAGAGCTGAGTTCAAGGAGATTTTCCCATTTGTGAAATTTCTAAAACAAAACCAAACCCCAAAGCATACAACTTCCTTACCCTTTCAAAAAAATCACCCTGAAGTTTCCAGAACATAAGTAAGGCTAGCTGTAGTGATAGTTCTTCTGTGATATTCTGATAAAATTCCAACTGTATTCCTTCATCATAAAATCTGTTAGATACAATGGGTCTTGAATGAATATATTTTTGCCTCCCAAGAATTCTTAATGTCATTGGTACAATTAAGAAAGGAATTTACAGAGAATATGTAGGAGGAAAGAAAAAGAATGGGTGACTGCGCATGAGAGAGACCCTACAGATGGCAAATGAAACCTACAAATACATCTTATAAACTATCGCTTCTTTATCCTCCAGAATTCATTTACACAACAGTCTACCTCATGTGAATGCTGCCTTCTTCCACATCTTCTCTTTTAGCTTTTCCTGCTTGCCTGTCAGAAGCGTCATCTTTAATTCATGTGGGTATAGCGATTTTCAGTACAACCCCAATACTTTTTACCTGTAGTTTTTACAGTACAGGTAAAAAGTACCTCAGCATGTGCTAAAGCATCTCTGAAGTTGTGCAGCACTCCTAATCTGTTACTCATATTGCCTTATTATTAACAACTTCACTTTAGAGCAGGAACTTTTCAATTAATGTGTGTTTGCATCATGAAAGCCCTGTGTCATTTGGCATAGAAATATCTTTCTGGTGTTTGCTACTAACCTTTAGGCATCCATGATTACAAAGTCAGTTAAAACCAAAGGAACAAATGAACAAACACCTGCCGACAGAAAATAAGGTGTAACGACGAATTCCTTTGACAGTCCTAACACTCTTCTGGATTTAAAAAATATATCAATTTGATTTGTGAGAATCCTGTTTTGAACTGGGGCCTGATCCCATTCAACTGATGTATCATTGAGAGACAAAATCCCATACTTAATATGTTGTTTAAAAATTAAGAGTCAGGAATGATTAGAACAAAGTTAAAATATCTTCAGTTTCTTTTCCCCTCTGATACGGGTAGATGAATTCGAGAATCAAAAGTCAAACAAAGAAGTGTAAAATACAATCACACTGTAACATAAATACATTACACTCCAGAGATATCAAAATATCAACAGTAGTATTAAATCTGCCCTGAAGTAAAGAGGTATGAAGCAATTCATTAAAATAGAAGACGAAAGCTAGATCATTCTCCAGCTAACAACAGCTAACCTTTTTTTTTTTTTTCAGGAAAAATCTAACAGTTTTATCCTGACTTACTTTATATGCAGATGCAGAAGACGTGGGATTTGCATTCAGATGCTTTCCCTCTGTTCGGGGAATGGGAAACCAGCAGCAGAAGCTGAAGATTCAGCAGCATTTCTCTCCCTTTCCTGATCACTCTTGACTGTTAGATTACTGTGCATGATCACTCAAATGAGATGTACTGGAGAAGAAGTCTACAATGAAAACTGGAAGCAAACCTAACAACAAGCCACAGTCTTCTACAGAAAGATTTAGTTTTGAAAGCAACAATATGTAAATATTATCTTATCTGTGTGTCCTTAATGGACATTACTTGCATAAGTGAGATAGCTAGGGCTTTCCATTCACTCAAAAGATAGATAAATACCGGATTAGCTGCATTCCTGATTTAAAATCCAGGTTTTGTATTGTCTTTTTTTAAAACCAAATAGTAACATTTTTTTTCATTAAATGAGCATTTTTCTTTTATAAATTGGACACAGTTGCTGCTGAAATTTAAGAAGTATTGCCCACCAGAAGAGTTCTGTGGCAGAAAATGACACAAATAATACACAGTAAAATAAAAAATTTTAAAGGGGTAAATTACTAGTAAAATCAAAGTAGTAAAATGGAAGCATTTCAAGTGTGTGGGATAGAGCTCAGGAGCTGAAAAATAACTGTGAAGAGAACTACCTACGCCAGAATTTCATCAAATCAGAACCTGAGTGGAAGGAGAGGTCCTGAAGCAGAAGTACATGCAAAGTTTATTGTACACCTCTACCCATTTAAATCCTCTTAGTCACAATTTCTTCACAGTCATATTTAATTTTTGTTCATAATCTTATTTAAAATGAAGCTGAGTCCTAACATTAATCCTCCACTTGATTTTGACCTGTGTGCTGATGTTACTGCTCGTGACATCAAGCCCGCTAATAACAATAAGCACAAACTAGAAATCTAAAATGGTTCTCACCTCAAAGAAACAGTTTGGCCTTTGTCTCTAAATCTAGCTCCCATCCACACACAGAAAAACCCATCATTCAATACAGAAAGGCAAGAGGGGCTAAAACTTAAAGCAGGAAGATTTATCAGTAGCTAGTGGATTCACTGGGCAATGTGCTGTTGCAATTCAAAAGCCACCAATCTTCCAATACTTTTCTGCAATTTTCTTTAGGGTTAGTTCTTGTACCTTGCAAAAGCAGCAGCTGTGCAGCAATCATTTTGGGGGTACTTCTGAGAAATGTCCAAAGAGTCTGTGACAAACCATGTGACAAAAATTCTCTTGGCTACGGGGGCATTTGAGTACTTCAGCTTAGCTCAGCTGTGTTAGAAACACAGAAGGAAGCACAGGGCCTGCAAGTAAAATGGCTGAGCACAGAGGAACCTTATTTCTTACTTAGGTGAGGCAGATTTCAGAGCATAACATAAACACAGCTACCCTTGCAGATCATGTTTTTGACTGGACCTTAGAGTTATCTTAGTTCTTGTGAAGTATGGATTATTTTATAATGTAAAATAAATAATTAAAGAAAAATTATAGGTGATCTCTATTAAAAGTGTTACACTGATTATCCGAGATGAACGCAACCCAGTAAAGATATATTATCACCAAGCTGCAATGAGTTTTCAATGTCAAAATGAGCCACAAGTAAGCAGACACCACCTCAGAAGCACTTTCCTGTGGCATTTTCCTACTTTGCCATTGCTGAAACAGTTAAATGCAAGCCATCCTGACCATATAATGGATCCACTAGTGTGAAACATACCATAAATACTGAGTTGTCACTGCCCGCTCCATAAGTTTCCATGAGTAGCCCACGCAGGACATGGCTGCTTCCCACAGGTTACCATGCTATGCCCAATTGCCTGTTTCACTTACAATCACATTAGCACTTTCTACACTGGAATCCTTAATTGTTGCCGTGCCCACACATTGTAAATGAGTTACATTTTTACAATACTTTATTCTTAGTACGATCATTGCCTTCACAGCGTTGTTACTGCCCCCATTAATGCACAATGAAAACTGTGGTGTTGTTATCCTCTTCCCCGCCCCCTGGGACCACAGAAAGATCAACAAATATTTAGGGATCCCCAAATGAATTTGGATTTTCTCACTTAAATTACTTATGCTTTTAGTAAACTGCTTCTGGCCTGCCAGTGTCCCAGGCTCTATTTTCCCATAGAACAATACAATTAAAAAGAAAAAAAAAAATACCCCCGCATACCAATCCAAATCATGTCTGTATATAATTTAAATCTGTATGTTCATTGCAAAGTCAGACACAGCAAATAATTATAACTAAACTAATACTAAATATATACATTTGGTATTCAGTCATGGATGCACATCTATCTACAGCTGCACAAGCATGTTGCCTGAGACAGAACTGGAGGGTGAATAGTGCATCAAGCACTGGGGAGTGTCTGTTGCACAACACCTACAGCTATCTCCTGTTACACTGACCACAACACGGCCCTCAGAAATTCATCAGTGGAAGTGTAAAAATAGAACAGTTTCTGGTTAAAGCACAATCGAATAATAGATTTTGCCAATTTTTTCAAATCATTTCAGTTCTTATATCTGCACAACAATCATGAAAAAATAGATTCTTTATAACAGCTTGCAAGATGTCTACAGATTTATATATCAGGAATAATTAAGAAAAAGACATGATTCTATGAGCCAAGTATGTTGCAGGCACGCAAGAAAATGCTTATTTGTCAGATAGTTTGGGTAGTTTATATGGATAATAAACATCTAACTTACAAGATGGTTTTTGTGTTTTGTTTCGGTTTTTGCTTTAACAGATGCACTTTTAAACTTGCATAGATAACATTAATTTTATCTGCTTGCAAAGAGATTTGACTGCTAAAGTAAAAAATATGAAATTTTCTTACTCAGACTCAGATGAATCTCTGTCTCTGTTTTTTTTCTCCTCATGGATATTTTTTGTCTGCTTTAATACATCAGAGGTCTTTAAAATAGCTGTTCTAATCATTATCTGAATCAACAGGAAAGGTACCAAATGCATCAGAAATAAGTTAAATTAAAAATACATAAACACAATGCTTTAGACAATAAAGTAATCTGTCCGTACTTATAGGTCATCTAGAAAACAGAGATAATTCTGTTCCCCGTTTGCAATAAAAACAGAGTCCAATTTATGCCGAATTGATCAAACAGTTTCTTTCTTCATATTTAAACATTTCTAAGAAGAGATCAAAAAGATTGCACTGGCCAGGATGCTGGTCAGAAGAGGAACGGCAGAGGGGACAAGGCAGTGACTTCACATTTCCTTAACCCTGAAAATGTAAACAATTGTCTACATCCTTTCGGAAGAGCGCACGGCACGTAGGTGACAGAACGCAGGTGTGGGCGTCCGTCATAATAAAGGCAGTTTGGCTGAGCGCAGCGGAGCGGCGGCAACCTCGGTGAGAGATTACACACGGACCTATTGGCAGAACATGGCAAGGGAGAATGTCAGATTTCATATTCGCCAGACATCTACAGCAACTGATGCCTTGTAGTCAAAGGCTGTTAAATTACCTGTGAAGGTTACTGGCAGCCCTGAATGTTTTTCTCATTGTTTATTTAGTTCCAAAAGCTCTTGGTCTTTGTGCTGATTGCCCTAACTGACAGCCTAGGAAATCTGGACTTTGTAAACAGGGCGCTGCTGTATTGAATTACAGGTAACAAGTGTGTAATCAACCTGCTGGGGCTGGACCTTTGCAAAGAAGTCTTCGGTATACAGATGAAAAGAATAGGTTTCAATACCGGGGAATCAATTATGTGAGCAGATGAGTATAAAAAGAGATCAATTTAAATCCTTTGTGCTTATTTCCTATAGCTTATTTAGAAAAAGAAAAGACCCTGACATAGTGGAAAGGTAATTAAGCACTTTATTCATTGTTGCAATAATATTACAGAAATTAAAGGTGAGTATGATTCGAAGCACCCTCATTATAACCCATAAAACTATATTAGTTGAATAGTCCTTAGCTGCAATATGCTTTTTAAAAAAATAAAGTAAAATCTTGCAGGTTCTTGTTCTTAAAGAAGAGTTTCTGTAGTCAAATTACATAAACTGGAACAAAGACCAACTCAAAATGAATCAGTCATTTTTGATCTTTTAAAAGGTAAAGTGAACCACTACAACGCAGGGATCTAGTGAAATCTAATACTGTGGTACTTCTGCATACTAAAATAACATAATAAAGTTCAACAACCACCCCTCCCCCCCCCCAGACCATAGATTTATATGAGATATTTAAACTGTAATTGTTAATTAAAAAGCATAAATAAAATCCAGTAGCAATCAGTCAACAGAATAACCCTATGCCAGACAACACTGAGTCACTGAGTGGTACATGAGAGGAAATATTTTTTTTTCCTGGTGTTTTTTTGGGTTGTTTTTTAAATCATTAAGACAGGCCTGTTCTGCCTGTGACTGTGGCCACCATGCGCAGTAACATTCAAATGAAGAAAAACTTAACAATGGAGATTTCAAAATATAAACATCAGACGGTATTTCCTATCTGAACATCATTTATTAAAACAGATACCGTATGCTATCATCTTATTATGCCCCAAAGACTTGTTTTTGCAGTTTGAAATTACAAGAAAAACAAGGTTTCATTAATGTACTCACTGATGATGATAATTTTAGACTACTTGCAATATTGGAATGTATGCTTTGTTAAAGCAACTGGACTTACATTGCTAAATTTTATTCACTCTAGGGAAGCAGTTCTCTACTTTGGCATCCACAATTTCTTTTAAGTGTCTGAAAAACACGTTATAAAACTGACTTTTATTTCTGTTTGCTCATCTAACAGTATTTATGCACCAATATGTCCCTAAAAATTGAAACCCCTGACTTACTTGGGAGTGGAAGGCTATTTTTTGCAAATATACAACAATATATGAAATGCAACCTTGTCTGGTTATAAAACTTTCAACTAAACCTATTGCATGAAAGAAGAGATGATGGTAACTGACCAGGAACAATGGAAACACTAGAGCATTTCTTATCAGTACATTCCACTTGATTCAAGATCTAGACTCCAACAGATATTTCTGACAGTTTCAGCAATATTTATTCCAGAGTATTAAATTTTGGTCAAAAGAGAAAGTCTGCTAACTTCTAATGACTGTCTATTAACAGATATGCCAATTGCCTACCATTCCCTTCCTTCCTAATTAATATTCCTGTAAATACCTGCACTTTTTGTGCATACCAAGATTTTCAGGAGAAGAATGACGCCGTTTCCCAAGCCAATGGAAACAGCTGGTGAAGGATTTTTTAAATCTGACTCACAACAGTAATAGCTTGTGACAGTGAGAAACACTGCTCCAGAGTTGCACTGTGTAAAACCACACACGTTTCTGTCCATTCCCAATGTACCACCTTTCGATGGTATTGGAGATCTGTCTGTTCTTGTCTCTTGAAAAGCAGCTGACACAAACATGATTTCACATTTTTCTACAGTTCTTTTATATACTCTCTTTCAGATGTTCACTTCCCATTTGCTTTTCAACACACTTTACATAGTCATGATGACTAAAAACTCATTAGCATTGAAACTAAGGTTCCTATCATGTAAATATTAGCACATGTATTTAAGGTCTCAATTGATGCTCCCAAAATCAATGTTAAGAATTTAGTTGCACACTAAGTACACGAAAACTGACATTCATGGGTAGGAACTGAACTGAATCAGCTTAACACTTTATGGCACACGAAAATGGTAAATGTAAGGATTCTATTACGTCACATTTTGGCTTTTTTTCTGAGGCACTTTGCAGCAGGAGCACCATGAAATGTACGACAGGAAGTCACAGCGCCTGGCCTTTGCACTGTAGAGGAAGAAAAGTGTGAAAGCTCCAGCTTCCCTTCAGTGTTTTTGCTCACCTGAAGTTTGTTTTCTAAGCTACTGGTTTTCTCCTCTCCCTTTTTTTTCCCTTTCCAGAAAGCAAAGTAAAATGACTTCTTCAGAATTATTTGATATACCGAGGCACTATTAAGCTAGACATGGGTGTGAACTGCCCCTGCTCAGAGTATTAACTGTCTATCTAAAATATCTATGTAAAATACAAACACAAACGTCATATGGCTCTAGCCTTTTTTCTCATGGACAAACGCTATGTGTCATGTCAACTGGAAGTGCATAGCTTCCAGAATGAAGTCGTTACATGATCACTTCCTGCACTGAGCACCTCTCATAGACACATTTACACTCAATCCCACAAAACAGAGCCCATTGTACAACAATGAAGCACTGCAGTCAATGCTGTACTCTTAACTCGATTCACATTGGTAATATATTGCTACAATTCTGCTTCAATTAAAAGCATATTTCAGCAGAAGCCCAGGATATGATAGCTGCTCTATGCATTTTAATAATACAGATCAATGGTGTCAGAATTCTACTTTACATAAATAAAGACTGATCATATTAAGACAAAATCCTGCATAACCTAAATGTATATTGATGGCAGCAACCCAGAAACTGTTCACAATCTTTACACTCTGGATAAAAATCAGTAAGCCTATTTTAACTGACTTCAATGTTTTAAAAGAAAAAAGTGTTTTATTCTCTCCAAGTTAAAAAAAAAAAGGGAAAAGAACAATCAATCTACAATACCAAACTCCAGTGAAAAAGCTTAACTGGTTCTAAATATCAGCATAGGAGGAACATGTTATTACATGATTTTTGCAGCTACTAAAGTCAAGCTAATTTATATTGCACTTTAAAAGTTAATACAGGAAATGCAAAATTTTTATTGCATTAGCAAAAAATTCTGAAAGACTAAAATATTTATCTTTGATTTTCATGTCATGCAATTTTGTTTTAAATTTAGAACACTAATGAACTGCTGGACCATACACTTAACACAGGTCTCCTAGGGATTCTGTTACCGAAAACTTTCAAATACGTTTCTGCAAATTTCAGTGTCTGGAGACTACATAGGTTAATATTTAGTGTTATTAATAAAATTAGGAAAATTGCCATTACTTGTGACCCACATTATGGGATATTACTGGAAAGGACCAAAATAGGTAGCAAATGTAACCCATGACAGTGAGAGTAATCTGAAGAACACACCTGTTTTTATTTGAGTTCCAGCATTTCTAGAAAGTTACAGAAAATATTGCTCCTCTGTATTAAAACTACCCATATAATATGTTAAATTCTGACTTTTTACTGATTAATTGTTGAAAGCTAATATAGCATTAGATCAAAAGTATACCTTTCTTGCATGTAATTAACCACAGAGAATAGGCAACTAGATTTAACCGGAAGATTAATAATAAAAAGTAAATCAGCTTGATCTGTTTGTAGGAGGATTAGAAGTGTAGGCTGTTTCTGAAACTATCTAACCCCACCGTAAGGGCACTGGCTCATTCTCGGCATGTTACTAAAGATCAAAGTTATACAACAGAAAAAGCAACGTGTTTGTGCACAGTCCTCACTAGAAATCTTTTAACACACAGTATTCTGCTCTGGCTCTTGTTCAAGGCCAGAGAGCACATCATCCTTTGCAGTTTGATCTTGCCATCTAATGTCTCTGTTTAAAACCTGTATATACTCGGCAAAGTATTAAATCAGGAATATAATATCCTGGAAGTATTTCTCCTTCAGTGGAAAATACTGAAGTCATGGGCCCAGGCTTTCCTGACTACTCAGATCTGGGCCAAGAAGTTCCTTGAAAATATTACTGGATTTATTGAACATATTGCTGGTAATGCTCTATTTTGCTGCATTAAACAGCACAATACTCCTTAATCAATGAATGCAAACGAGAAGGTATTTTAAATGCCTTTCCAAAGAGGTATAAACTTGGGTTGCATAGGTACAAAAGTAGGTACTTTTGGATGTGTAGATGATAAGATAAAAATGGAAAATTAGGTTTCACTACTGAACTAAGTTCTTATCTTTCAAGAGAAAATAGCATTACTCATCCTTTTCAGGAAAAGAAATCAAGAAATACAAGTTAAAAAAAAAAAAAGAAAAAAGAGTAGGTTGAGGAGAGGCTTGTGCAAAGCAACTTGTAACTTGGATTTTCTCTACTGCTGCAAGAGTACGTCTTATCTTGTAATAATCTACTAAGAATTCAGCTAGACCAATAACAAAGAAAAAAACCAAACCAAACCAAACCTAAAAGAACAAAACACAAAATCACTGCAATGTCCAGCTACCAGACCAGTTCTAGGGCTTGAATGGTGATAAAATCCTCATGATAGTGAGCTGCTTTGGTCCTAAAAATGTCCAGCAGACTTGGTTGATAAAGAACCCACCTAAACAAAAACAGCCTTTACACCACTGTAAGTAAATCCACATCAAGGAATGTTTCCATAATACAACTGCAGAAAAAAACACCTTCAGCTGAAAAGTGAAACAAGCACAGAACCTGGGCAGACCCAGAATGAGCCCCACAAACAGCTGTCAGACTGAATTAATGTAGTACAGCATGCTATTCCAGCATTCCGCTGCAGTGTGATACGTTCTGCTTTGCTCAAAAATAATCAACCACTTTATATATCAGCATACCTAAACTTACAAGAGTAATCCTCTTATGAAAAGTACAATTATTTCATATATAGGTTTGTTGCCTTCAGTACAATGCATGTTGCAAGAAAATGTTGCACCTCAAACCAACACATGATGACTACTGTGAAAAAAGTAATTATATACCACAATTAATTATTCATCAAGGCATAAAAGTATCCACAAAGCTCTAAAAGAAGTTTATGGACCATGTTACACTTATGTCCCAACCGAAGGGCATAAGCAAATTTAATACACATTATTAACAAAACTGATCTATCAGAGTGTTTAAAAACTTAGTTAATAATTCTAAGAAATAGCTCTCCTGTGTCCAGCAGTGATGAACAATGCTCACAGTAAGAAATAGTATCTCAAAGTAAAAAACCAAATTTCTTTGTTGCACTTGGAGCTAGTACATTGTCGAAGGGAGTTCACAATTGAGTTACTTGCTCCTAATGTCTTACTAAGAGTTCTCCAAACACAAGAAGCATTGTATTCCTGTGGAGTCTTGTCTGTCACTCTCCTGGAAGAGCTAATGGACACAAGCACAGCTTCCATATCCACGAGCAACATGGTCCTCCATTTCAGAACAGCATGAATGCAGGAAGTCATGAAAAGATATTTTTAACTGTTATCTAACTCCAGTTAGAAAGTTTCTCACTCACTTCCCAGAGCTGAAAAAGTGTATCTCTAGAAATATAATGGGATTTAAAGCAAAGAAGAGCTATTGTCATAGTATGTCAAATGTAAGAAAAATACAGAAGACAGAACATGAATTTCTACTTAGTCTTTATTGAAATGATAAATGCAATTGAAGCAGTCTCAGCAGACTTGGACTATGGAAAACACTATCAGCTGCCTGGAAAATACATTAAAACTGTTGGTCAACTCCGTAATTGTATATTCAGCTGAAAGTTTGTCTCAGGTGCTTTTTGCTGACCAATTCAGCATCACTGGTTAGATCAAACAACATTGTGTTTGTATGCCAAACCTACAACGTCTGTCTTTGCTGCAGTGTCAGTAACACAATATATCAGAAATAGCCACACACAGCAGTTTTCTGCATCTCCTATACCTTTAACTTAATCAGACACAGTGTGACTCACAAACGTCTGAGATCATTTCTTTCTGCTTGTATGAGCTCAGGGAGGCCTCTTTAATTTATCACCAAATAAAGGCACAAATTGCTGGTGCTGGTGATTCTGGTATCAGCCTGCAGTCGCAAGAGTGAGAGACTCATTGGTTCATATGACATTGTCTACTTTACAGCCTCGCTCTTTTTGACTAAATAATCTGATTGCTTAACAAAACTCTCTTAACTTCATCACCGGATCAAGCCAAACACTAAACAGTGTTTATGTTTCCACTTGGCTTCATTTGACTTTTAGAAACCTGGATATAATGCTTCCTTCCATGACTAAATACTTTCAAGGTACCCATGTTCAGGTTTAGATTCATTACATATATAAAAGTGAAATATAAAATTCAATGCCAGCCCATATTTAAAAATAATTTTTGCCGTATCACACTAATGAAAACATAGTGTCACTTTAGAGGACGTACTGTTGGCGTGAATGACAATACAAAACCTATGTGCATCCTGTGCACTCAGAAAAGGCTTGGCAGGGATTTATGACGCAGACAAAGGAATTCTTTCAAGGACATGTAGCAAAATAACCTGATGTTATGAGACAAAAATACAGGACTAAGCAAGACCAGCCTGGAACAGCCTTCCTCAAGCGGGAATGGGCAAAAATGAAATGCACTCAAAGTTGTAATCTTTCACTTCTTTTTTATCTCTGAACTTGATATTCATTATCTAGGGAAATAATTTGCCACTGCTAGATGAATTCTTTACAACTTTAGAGGTATAGTCAGTGTAAGACTGATTGTACCATCTAGCCAGAAACTTGAGTTACCTTTTGGGGTATTTTTTTGTTTCCTTGTTTGTTTTGTTTCTTTGTAATGCTACCTTTTCACCAAAAAAGTGGTTTACTGATCACTCCTAAGTGTTTAGTTATGCTCTGTTTTGGAAAGTAAGACAGGACAAAGAAGAAAGACTATGGATCACAAGACAAGAGATTTAAAACCAACTCCAACTGGTTCACTGTGAAAAATGACAAAAAGTAACACTTTCTGGCTGATACAAGGTTTACTTCAGATGTTCACTATCATTATAGAAAAGAAAAAAAAATCATATGCAAAGGTCAGATTCTGTCACTATTACTCACATTAGGCACTACCTTAACTTAACATGCCTCATGAAAAATTGAAGTCAAAATAATCTGACACATTATGGCAAAATGCCCTTTATCTAGCTCATACATCTATGAACCGACACTCCAATAACCATATTCAGGCTTTTAACGTTATTTTTAAAGACAATGTAGTGGACACAATTCTTTCATTCTTTTCCAGCGATTTTAAACTGATCTTTATTGATATTAGACAAACTATTTCTGACTTTTAATGGTGAAGGACTATGCTACATTCAAGTGTCTACATCTGAGATTTAGGAAAATACTTCTTAACACTCAGAGTACTTATCTGAGAAATGCTTTAATTGAATAGATTGTAATTCTAGACCTAATAAAGTAAGCTTTCTCAGACGGAGTAGAATGATGGTTATAAATGTTTAAATTATAACTCAGACACTCCTTCTACATTCTTCTGATGTGAAATGTTCAGCATAAAAGCAGTAAATACTGTCTGGTTGTTATTTTAGTCACTCTTAAAGTATTGATTTTATACTAAACATAAGGAAATTAAAACCTTAAGGTGAAACCAATGTTTTTTCACAAGTTTACAGCCAAATCAGTAGAAGGTTTGTTTAAAATATCATTCATAGCATATATTGATGTTATAATATATCTGCTAATGATCAAACACAAAGGAAAATAAAACTGCACTTTACTACGTATGTACATAAAAGAATATTATACATGACTGTTTTAAAATGATATGTTGTAAGTGCTGTGATATTAAACATTTAATAATTTTGCAATTTCTTTCAAAGACAACTATTAAAATTAAGGAAGAAGAGGCCAAATGTCAGCTCTGCTGAACTCTTGCCTGGTCCTGAAAAGAAAGTATGTATGGGGAATGAGGACTAACCAATATCTTCATTTTCTTGGACTAGATGAAGGTCAAATGTCTCCCACCATAAGATGGCTAAGTTCAGAGCTATTTAAGCTGAGGCCAGCTGCAGCTAATGATTCTTGATGATAAAAATCCACTGGACTACTCCATGTCCTTCCTTCCAGCCAACCCCTGGCAACAAATGACCCAGTTTTAGGAGGTATTCAGATTCTACATTTGCCCTATCTACATCTCAGCAATTTTAGAAAATGAGGAAAAGCCTGTCCAGGTTTTCTTGTTCGTGCAGTCTGCTGTTTCATGGTACAAAGGCTGAAACAGCACAAGTTATGCAAACCTTCACTCTGAGCCTGCTTAAGGTGAAGGGCGTGGTTGCACACAGGTCTACAGAGCACACGGAAACAGAGGTACTGTGAACCACACCTTTTCATCTTTACACCATCTGTAAATTCAGAGTTATACCAGGAGCCATATCAGCCAGTTTATATATCTCATTCAAATGAAGGCTGCAGTATTTACCAACCATCCTTACTGCAAAACATACTGTTTGAGCCTGATGTCCCTGACCAGCAAAACTAGGGATGAAACGGCACAGTTAGGCAGAATGGAATTTTGGATTTGGCACTGGTGCTGACCAGGAGCTAAAGGAATTACAGAAGAGACTTTCCTAGAGAATACTGCTATCAGCATCAAGTTGTGCCAGCAGTAAGGGGAACACTCTGTTTCTTCTCTTTGAAACACAAGAGCACATTCCTGTGCTTGTTCCCCCATTCTACTCCTAACGCACAGCAACTGCTTTTTTGAGATGGAGCCCTATCCAGCATTTCCATCTCCTTTTGACACATTAAAGGCAGTGCATATCACTATTAATACATGTCTTCATCACAGTAGAATAGGTACAATTTTGATTTTGAAAAGATGCCCTGTATTAGAAGAAAATTAGTCCTTTGGGAGGCTGGGACTTGGCTGTGGGCCTTCCGTCAGCTCCCTACCTAAGTCTGAAAGAGGCCTCACCCATACATGCAGTGTCTGAACTGAGGGTCCAACACAATTTCAGTGGGAGGCTGGACATTTACAAGGTAGTTAAGTATGTAACATGCTTACAGAATTGGACTTTAATTCCTCTTTAATTACCCCATTTCCTCCCTTTCTTGCTACAGACCTGAAATTATCTGGATTGCTTCTAACTTGTATAATATTGCTTCCCTACTCCTGAAATGCACTAAATTTTTTTAAAAGGGAAGACTAAGAAATTAAAGATACTCATGTCGATTTCACAGGTTCCACTGTCAAAGTCTACTACTTTTGTACATTGAAAGTCCAACCATTTATCTTGAGAGCCTTACTACTGGAATAATCTTCCTTCCCAATATTTATCAAGTCCATCACTGACCAGGATTTTGTTAACAAATGTGGGCACACACATACACACAACACAAACAAAGCAAATTCATTTTGCAAAGGCAAGAAGTTAATTTTCACTGTACGCTTAAGATAGGGAGTTGCTGTCTCAGTTTAATATGAAAGACGCAGAGCATTTTCCTCAAAATTACAGCTATTCCTTTTTTTTCCCCACATCACAATGAAGTTTCAATGACTTAGTTTATCCATGTAGATTGGTTTATGAATTGCATTAATTAATAACTGCATTCTTTGAAAAATGAAACCATCTCTTTAGCATCTGTCCCAATCTTTTCTCCGTCTCAAATGACACTAAAAAAGGAATAAAGCACACTTTTATCAGTAACACTACTTACACTATAGAAACATAAATGACAGTTTGAAGCCTCCGAACACTGATTGCAATTGCTCCCCAGCAGCAAAAATAAAAATTGGTTGTTTGGGTCAAAATCCCCAAATTGCCAGTGATGTTTAAATATTTCATCTTTAAATATCAGCTGGATTAGTCAATAATTTAAAACCTACCCATAACACCACCGCCTTGACTGCACTGCACTGTAGACAAAAGTAAAGATGATGACACAAGGGGGAACAGAACACATCACCTGACTCCTCCACACCCCATCTCAAACATGGTGAGGCCTACTTAACAATACGTTAGATATAAATTGAGGGAAATATTCTTAAGTATCACACGGTTTGATGAAGTAACGTGCAAAAGCTGCTGCTGAAAAAACACAATGCTTGAGTAAGTTGTCCACAGAAACCTGACGTATCTTTCTTTGGGCTTCGATATCTATAGGAAACTTTGGAATTTCAAGCAATTTAGCCTTTCCAGGTAAAACACCTCGGAAGAAAAAGTTATATTTGAGCATATTGCATATTAGTTACATAAATTACGGCTTTAAACAGTTATGTGATTTTGTATTTATTCCAAAATCAACAAATATTTTTAAAGTTGCAATTATGAGAAATCTAAACTTACTACATAAGTAATATACAGTTTATTTACCCAAAATAATTGCCTAGACTCCTCTTGTAATAAAATCAAGAAGAAAATAATCCTAGAGGGGAAGTGGGTGTAAAGTGTATTTAAATACTGCATTATTTGATCAGGGACTATAAATACTAATATCTCAGCTTCAATCACATGTAACAGCACAAGATTACTGTGGAATAAAATTATTATTACAACATTGTGATTATAACTACATACATCCACACAGGAGTGGGACCTTTCCTCTTCCGCCTGCCGTATCTAGACCCAAGAGCAAGGAAAGAGGGATGTAGGCAGTCTTGACTGAATACTCCAGACAGTTATTGCAGCTCTTTCCTTCCTTAAGCAAAAGGAAGGTGTGGGATGGATATTGAAACTCTTACGAGTGTTTCTTGGGAAAAAGATACTGCAAGAGAAATTATGCTTACATTCCTGGCTGCACCAAAACCAAAAATCTGACTTTTGAGATGAATAGGTTGAATAATCATCATTTTAAAATATGTACTTAGCACTGTGGATAAATCTTACCCTGAAGATGATACAGTTCAAAATTCTAATAAAAGATGATATCTGAGATATAAAAATGAACAATAAAATCACATATTTTACCCTACAAAAACAATAAAACTAACTGCTCTGTAACATTTCAGTCAATATAGCAACGCAATCAAATTTATAACTTTAGTAAGGAGGCTCAAGAAAACCTAAATAAATTATTTCATGAAATATTATAGCAAGAAACACTTGAAGAAAACTGTGGATAAATGTAAATGCAATTGATTAACTAAAGAAAATGACAACAAAGAATTGCTCAGAATTAAATGCCAGGGCATGCCTCTACAGATCTGAGGGCAGTTACAATATTTACCAAACAGCAAGGTATCCCCATGCCCCTTATGAAGGGCTCTGTGTTTCTCTGCATACAAGACACAGAGTGTTCAGGATTATGAGCAGTGAGCAGGATTGTGTGGGGTTAGAAAGACTTTTGTCCATCTCCCACTTCACACCAGTGCAAACACCTCTCACCACGGCAGCATTCCAGAAATGTACTTTTTTCCCCACCTCGAATAACTAAATAAAGCAAATCACTTCCGCTTCCACTTGCAGCGACACTAACGCAGTTCTGTCCCCAGATTCTTTGGGGATGATGAGCCCGGGATGGCCCTTCAGCCCTGCTGCTCCCAGCTTCACACGCTCTGGCTTTGGCAGCTGGGATTCAGTCTCCACCAGAGCAGTGAAACGGGTTCCCAAGTGGAGCCGATTTGTACGAGGGGCGGGAGGAGCTGGCCCTGGACTGCGCCTGCACACAGACTTGCCCCAAACAGCAAAAACACTGAAATGCTTCCACTAAGGATCACCAGGGCACCTCCATGCCCACAGCAGAGCTACACCCCCTGGTTCTTGAGGAAACACTCTGCTACTTTATGGGTTGTGTAAATAGAGATACAGTGATTTCAATAACACTGTTTTGGTTTTATACCCTGACTGAGATCTGAAATACGATGCAATAATTTCTGGCTCATGTTGACTTTTTAATGAAATATAAGCAAATGCCACCTTTTGTTGTATTGGGGTATTGTTTCTGCAGCACTGTTGGTAGCACACACACACTGCACACAAACAGGTGCTTAGAGCAGCGTTACCACAGAGGAATCCTAATCCGAATCCTAATCCTAACTTGATGGACCATTTCTTATCCTGTATTTGAAGACCAATCACAAAGCCTTGTGAGTACAAGTAAAATTTGAATTATAAGAAATTTCTGGGCTCCTTACTTTGCTTACCATTTCACATAGGCAGAAGGAGGGCACATAAGCACATGTACGCGTTCAGTGAGCTGTGATCTCAAAATACTTCTTTTCTTCTTTATCCTTTAGTTTTGTATTGAATTTGTGTGGGCAAAGTTTATAATAAATTTATTTTATTTACTCAGTGAATGATGTTTTAAGCAACGCAGTCTTCTTACGGTTTAGCAATGTAAAACAAATATATGGCTTCAATTCTGTATTGCTACTAAAAATTAATTACATTATGAATTAAGTAATAATTCCACAAAATAATTTGTTAAAATCACCTAACAACATATCAATCATTATGTATGGTAATAACCAATTTTGGGGTGAAGGTGTTATAAAGGATAACAAATAGTTCGTAGCAGTGACATTTAATTTAAAAAAAAAAAAAAAAGGAAATCAAGTGTTTGAAAAACCTTCTGTCACTAAGCTGCCATCCAGAGCTGTAGCCTGGAAGTCACTTACGGACACCATACAGCCACAACGTTGTTGGCACCTGGCTCTACTGAAAATTAAAAATGTGAGACTAAAGGGGCAGAAGGGACGTAAAAATGCAGCCAGTGCACGCCACTGCTGAGCATGTGCCATTTCATAGCCATAATTTAGAGAGATCAGAAGGGGAAAAAAATGAAGCCCAATAAAAATGGAAAATGTTAGATTAATGACACAGTCATTAAAATAAAAAAGGTGGAGCTATATGAGGGATGGATCTTATTTGAATTATTGAAATTAAACAAGTTATTGTAACAATCATTCTAAAAATCACATTTTACTAAGTTCAAGGAAGGAAGACAAAAAATAGAAATCTTCATGGGAATATTTCAAATTGTCAGTGGCTTTAAAAAAGTGATTTAAGATTTTCTCTTGTATCTTCTCTTTCAATTTTAGAATTTTGGTTGCCATATATTATAATGGTATTTTAGCTATAAAAGTAGTTTTCCACTCACTGTTCTCTTGCCTTTCAAGGAGACAAACAGTTTTTCTTTCCTCTAAATGAGCACAATAAAATGGGTAAGCTGTCTGGGGAAAAAGAACCCAGACAAACTGGTGGTATAAAGCTCAACAGAAAAATGTGGTACAGAGAAGAGGCGATCTAAAGCATGTTTACTGTATGCCATGCAATTTATTCTACCAGTCATGTTAGAATAAGAGTTTCTCACTGCTGAATTATCGTTAGGCTTTGTTCAAAAACAAACCCATTGTTACTGCTGTCCCTGACACTGAACCTTAAAGAAAGTAGGGGGAAAAAAATCTGCATGCAAAACTGCACCCTAAAAATAATAATTCTGTAATAAATACGAGTTAAACAGGGATTCTAAAAATCTGGGGTCAAATCCTGCTAATATTCCCTACAAACCAGCTTCTATAAGCTCTATGTATGTCTACATGCATTTTAGTAGACTAATTTTCAGCACTTCAGTAAGTATTCTTCTATCTTCTTGCAAACCTTCCTGATGTATCAATAGAACTATCAGTTATGAAAAGATTGATATCAAGAGTCGTCTAAATGAAAAACAGAATAAAAAGGCAAACTATGGATGCATTTAGAAGAACCAAAGCTTCACAAGATTTTCCTCTCCCTAGCTGATGTAGGCAAACCAACAGATTGTCTTTCTGTCAGGCAAACCCTGATGGAGATAAATGTAAAGGCTGGAGTGCATGCCTAATTTTTACACACAAGCTGCAACCAGAGCATGGATTTATGCTTCAAGGCAACCAGATTTCTCCTTGTGTACTCTTACAAACTGCTGTTGCACTCAGTCTATCTTGTTTAAATGCCTTTAAAACCGCACAGAGGCTCTGCCCCCTCCTCCACTCCTACTAATTATATACTTTTTGTTTGAAGAAGCAAGCCCTTTATTGCTCATAATTTTAGCTATCACTTGCTTGGGCACCTTCTACAGATCAATAGCACATAGTTAAGTGGATGAAAAGGCTAAATGTGATTGTCGTTTGCAATTCAAGGTTGCGTGTTCCCCCCCACACACACACGCCCAACATCTTAAACTTTAAAGCACTGTGCTTGGATTTCATTTTAGAATACTAAATTCCTGTTGCAGGTATACAGTAGCTGTACATTCAAAACCTTTTGTCTTAAATTAAATATCTGTCATTTTTTAAGGCCAGAATACTGGCATAGGTTATAATAAAAACTAGCATCCAACCTGCAATTTTACAGATTCCATTGCTGGTGGCCATACATCTTTGATGGCAAAACTACATTGGTTGTAGCGCCATAAAATCAATAAATATTAACCTTTTCTGACACTTTCTGCACGGATGCTTTATCAGTCGCTGTCAGGTGATAGAACAGTCAGTCATGTACTGTATTTTTCGGCTCAGAACCCATACCAAGCTAAGAAATCAATGCAGATTAACAAGCCTTTAAATACAAAAATTGGCAATGAAATTTTGGTTCTATATGATAAAAATTTAACCAAATCACGATACTGCAGAACCATAAATCTATCACAAATATTTCTAAAAAAGTGTGAAATATAAATACAGTATTTCTATGGCAAATTAATCATAGCAATGAAATGAAATCAGTTTTATATTTCATGACTGACTTATCTATTACAGCTTATAATATTAAAAAAGTACCCAATTATACAAATCCTGTATCTCAGTATTGTTTAGAAACTCAGAGTTCTTACTTTGCTGAGAGACACTCCTAACAGTTCAATACACTTAAAAGTCAATTTCTAAACAATGCAAGCAGAAAAATAGAAGTTTACTGGAAAGCGAAAAGACACCATATGAGTTATCTCCTACCTCGTATAACTGTAACAATAACCACGTTTAGACCTAAGTATCTTAGAAGCCTAAGGCCTTTAATTATTGGAGAACATCTTGCTGTGTACAATCCATACTGTAGCAGGGTACAGACTGAAAACTTGGATTGGTTCTATTTCTCCCTGTCCTAAACACTGCAATTTCTTCTGTATAACACTGTACTTGTTTACCAGAGCATTAGAAATTATGTTTACTTATATGTAATTCATGTTTCATTTTTTATTAAAATACGAGCTACTCAGATAGCATAGCCTTTCCGAAACACTTCAGGCGTCTTAAAAACTACCACAAACCTTGAAAGCTTAGAACGTGTTTTAATATTTCTTCAAATATGGAATCTGGTAGTAAATTCTTGAATAACAATGGCCATATGGGTCTACCTATAGTCAGAAAATCTTGAAAATTAAGGACTATAATTTGGCTCTATTCATCCTATATAGCCAAAGCCTGTTAGAACTTATCTGTAGTTTTAAAATCTATTATCAAGTTTCTTTCTAACAATGAAGGTGAAGCATTGGTGTATGGGCAACAATTACCTTCTTTTCAAAGCAAGAGAGTACCAACACACAGAAATAAATTAGTAAAACCTATTGAAAATACAGCCGTTAATGTTCCACCGAATTTTAGACACATATGCCCAGTGAAGTAAGCAGCAGGTACACAATAGTATTTGGAGAAACAGAGAACTGCTTTGGGAAATGTAACATAATGCTATGCTATGCAAATGAAACATAAATTCAAATGCACTGAAAGCTTTATCAACATAAACGTTATATTTTAAACTGAAGTACAACTTTAAATTTGCCATTTCTTTCTATAACATCTGCAATTCTAGATTAGCCAAGAAAGAGACCTACTTCTGCCAATCAGCATGAGGAGCAATCAGATTGCAAATTCTACAATGATTTCTTTAAAAAAACTTTGGCAAAAATAACTTTAATCAGCTCAGTTTATCTGATAATGCTAATATTGAAAGGATCTGCATTTATTTTGAAAATCATACATAAGAAAGAAAAAGAAAAGCTGTGAATTTAAGAAAAGACAAAGCCTAGAAGTTGATAAAATTAAAAAAGTTTTTAAAAAATCATTATGTCTAAAATTCTCTCATGTCATAATGTGGACATTAGATTAAAGCTTATTTCTGCACATTGCACAGTAGAATCACCACAGAAAGACGGCACTGACATTGCAAAGTGGATGATCTTTAGATTGGGAGACATTTGTGCACCTGTACAGCCACCTTTTCAAATCCACTTCATACCAGAGCATGAGTTGCCTTACATAAAAGCATTCCCCCAAAATCAATCCTTTTTTTCCATTTTTGGTGACAGGGTGGCAGCAAAATTGAAGTACTTTCAGAATGAGGAGTTCTAGTGTCTCCATCAAAGTATCATTTGCTCTCTCTGCTTTTCCAAGATCCTCAAGAGCCTTATACTGGTTATAGCAGCTTATAACCATTTACGCTGTATCCCCGAGTACTTGGCTACTATCCCAAACCTGGCCAAATCTTTCTGCAATTGGTGTTGACTGTTGCATACCAGTCATCAGATATGACAATAGCTTTACTTAACAAAAATGCTCTATTTTTTGTTAATTTTAGAATGATTGCCTTTTATAATTTTAAAATCGGTATCTCAAGATATTCCAAGAAATATATGCAATCAGTTGGTCACTTCCATAGCTCAAAGGTTTGCAGGAAAGCATATGCAACTAAATCCCCCCCCACAATTACAACAGAGAACAGAGGATTGTGTTCCCCTGTCTTAGCCTTTTGATCTGTCCTACAAGTAGGGCTGTGCTGAATTACAGATACCAGATTTCGTGATTTTCATATGCTGATAAACCTCTGACTTCACATTTCAGGACTTTTGTTTGAGTGGGTACAAGCAAACACAAGCAGCTCAGCAAATTTTACTGACAATTTTGATAGTAGCTGAATTTGCTCAGAGGAAGGTGGACTACAAAAGAAAGGGTCAACAACAATTAACAGAACACTGAATACTATTGGAACAGCAAGGATTTACAGATAAATCTTTACCAGACGAGGCTAACTTGAGTTGACTAGAAGCAGCTTTATCCCACGGGCACTTTGTGGTGGTGACATGCACTAATATGTGAGGACTCCAAATGTTTTACCATGGCTTTTCCTTTCTAATTTTACATTACTCATACATTCCAGAAACTACTAAAACTGTTTTACTGAGTGTACAATTGGTTGTTTAATAACTCCTAACTCCAAATTCTTCAGAGTTCTGAATTTTGGATACACATGCCAAATCCAAAATTAATGTTAAATGAACAATATTTGCCTAAAACCTTTTGATGTCTCTTGAGATGACTTGATAATCTGTTTTGACTTTCTTCGCTACCAATAGATGCTTTCATTTTGTTTCCTCTAGATACTATTACTTCAAAGTAGACAAATTCTTTTAAATCTCCTAAAATCTGTTTTCTGAAAACTGTTATCTGCTATTACTTCCCAGACTGAATAAGAAGTACCATTTTGGCAAGGTATAAAAGAAGTAGGAGTATAGTTTAGCATGTAGTATGGTAGTTATCTTAATGCCTTCTTTGTAAGTACGTTACACACTGTAATCCCAAACACTCACAGAGCAACCCACTCTTTTAGCTACAGGACAACAACTACTAATAAAAACCTCTTCCACCAACAATAATCTAAGTTTCTGAAATGTTATTTAAGCAGGGATTGTGACAATCAGTAACTGATCTTCTTTAAATACCAGAGAAGTCCTCTTAACTACACTGCAGAAACCTGCCCAGCAACTCTGCTGTTGGATGTCAGGCTCCTCTACTTCCCACAGACAAGGAACTGGCATTGCACCCACTTAAACCAGCAGTACCTTTCACCAGACATATGGAATCTGAACCAGTGATCTGTATTGTCTGAAGCCCAGAGCTTTTATTAATGCTCAGGTTCTTATGCAATTTATATGAAAATTGCGCTCACTTTAAGGTCTCTTTTTACTATCAGAGAAAATTATCTGAAAATCATATTGTAATGACTCAGAGAATGAAAACATCTGTATTAAATCTGCAGTGGTTACTTAAGTACAAACCATTTCTTTGGTGTTAGATATTGATGAGCACATACTTATTCCAATAAATGCAAGACATGCATAAAATATCTTAAATTCAGAAGACGAACTTAGAAAAAGGGGTTCCCCGCTAACTGGCCAGCTGGGAGTTGAGATGTGATATCTGTCTCCATGGCTTTTTGACATGATACAAGAATTATAGACAGCCGACATGCAATGTATTTATATGAGATATAGTTTCGTATCATGCTCTTATATGTTCACCAAGAAAGTGAAGCAATCTTTCTTCTGTGAGACTTCTACCTATCTTCATTTCCTTTAGTGCAAACAGTTATAGACAAGCTCCTCTCTGAACTGATAATTTTTTAGAGGTCATTCAGCCCATAATTTCAGGTCCTAGTCACTATCCTGATGGTCCTTCTTAGGAAATTGGACCCAGTGGGAACGTTTTTTCCTTCTGCTTAGTCTATGGGTCAGCATTTTCCTTCCCTTGTACTTCTTAATTCCCTTAAGTGGCAATTATTTAAGGTACAGTTAGAGAAGGTGCAATCTACATTCATCCAATAAAACCTAAATATTAAAAAGGACAGAAAAATCCAGCATGGTTACTAAGGATATATGGGAGAGCATTTAGCATTTGAAAGGTACCAAAGATCTGGTATATGAAAAGATGGAAAAAATTATGAAGAACTATTGGAAGTAAAATAGAAATTAGAAGTACAAAAGAACACGAGTATCAGACAGACAAGGCATCCTACTTACAAAGGTCAAGACTCAGGATGCCATGTCAAGAAATTAATGGAAAGTCAGTGCAGCATAGATTGGATTAATGAAAGCAAACAAAAAGAAAGTCCAGAAGAAATTTTAAAAATCAGCATGGAAATGCAATGATTTGTGATTCACTGGAGCAATTATTGCTGAGGGCTCTTCTCTTCACTCATGACATAAAGCAGTAAAGCACTGAGCACACAGCTAACACTGTGACTCAATCTCCCATACCTATGTTCTGGCTTTGGCTGAGGTACTTAATTTACTTCACAGTAGCTGGTATGTTTTGGATTTGAGCTGAAACAGTGTCAGCGACATAGGGATGTTTTTGTTAGTCCTGAGCAGTACTTTCACAAAGTCAAGGCCTTTTCTGCTCCCCACCCCACCCCACCAGCGAGGAGGCTGAGGAGGCACAAGGAGTTGGGAGGGGACACAGCCAGGACAGCTGACCCCGCGGACCAAAGGGACATTCCATACCACATGGCATCATTCTCAGCATGTAAACTAGAAGGGAAAAGAAGTAAAGGGGAGGATGTTTGGAGTACCTATTAAAGCATCTTTATCTCATCGTAGGAGCTTCTCTCACTTTTACCCTTCTGATTCCCATCGTCGCCCCATTGGTGGGAATGAGTGATTAGGGCATGATACTTAGTCGGTAGCTGTGGTTAAACCACAACAACTTCAGCACTTTTCTGATTCTGAAATTATTTCCTATTATTTGTGCAGTAACAAAACTATGTGTAACAAGTGAGTAATTATGTGTAATATATAAAAAAATCTAAAATTCAGAGAAAGTCTTGCAAGCAGATTTACAAATACTTTAAGCTATTTATCAAGAATAATTTCAGTGCAGGTGGTTGGGATGCTAGTAACATGTCACAGGAAGAAGAAACATAAAGTTTCCCCTAAATAATGCACAGCCACAGTGAAAGCTACCAAGAGGTGGTGGCATTATGTAGGCAAAATACACCCTGCTATAGTGCCCATAGGTCTTGGAAGTACTGTTAGTCCAACTCTTCAAGTGCTGAAATAATTAGTTTATAATGGAGATGGCATAGTTGAGAAATTTATTATTTAGGTTTATTTATAGATATTTGTTATTTATATTTTCATTGGAATTAAATAAAAAAAATATAGCACAGGCTAGAATACTCAATACAGTTTTATCTACTATATATATTAAAAATTCACCACACATTTTAAATCAAAATTTTCATTTCATTCTTCAAGTTGCATCTTATATTTACTTTATATTTATTTTAATGAAAATTAAAAAATAAGATCTTTATATTTCTTAGAACTCCAGCGTAACTTCCCTGGATGATAGACTAAGAGATATTCTCTTAAAAAAGTATAATAGGAAAGCAATTTAAATGTTCAGAGAATAGGACAATCTCCACATAAAAATATTCTGAATTATTCCTAGGCACTATACACCTTTATTTTTATTCCTCCTGTAAGATTAATATCTTTCTTTTTGTTTGTTTGAAGTTTTATTGATGATCTTCATACCCTGTTTTTTGGTGCTTTTCTCCAAATTTTAATATGTTGATATTCCAATACTAATATTTCCTTTTATTATTTACATTTGCCACATACTATGATGCATATGTATCTTCTAGCACAATTAAATATTTTTGCCTTTCTAGATGGCTGTCATGTCTTAAGGGCTTTCTTCTACTTCTGCACTTAAATATTTCAGCCTTGCTTTAAAAGTTTTATGTTAGGATAGCCTATTTTTAGCTCCAAATAGGCAATAATGTGGCTCGTTCTTCATGAAGGATATTTTATCTATTAATATAATGAAATAGTAGCTTGGAGTAAGATTACCTTCTTTTCATTGGTGAACCTGATATCCTTGCAGAGGCAACAGTCTATATGGACTCCAGCAGGGATCCAGCATGGGCAATGCAAGCAATTTGCAAAGCAGATGCTCATCCAAGGGTGTTTTGAGGGCAGATACAAGGTGGGCATTAAGAGCTCAACAGAAAATTTCAGAACTGAAGAGGGCTTCTGCATGGTCCACTATGGCTCAGCCCCCTTCCAGGCCAGCCAGTGGCTCCCAGCTTTGGAAACCAGAATGCCACAGAGAGGAACGACAGGAAAGGAGGTGCACACCAACACCCAGATTAAATACTTAGACATGGGCAAAGACAACCATCTGCTCAGGAGCAATAGCTCACACCACAAAAATTAGTTGCCCTGTTACAAACTGGGATAGTTTTCAGCAAAGGAATGATGACTGGTAGGAAATCCCAGCACAGTGGGCCTTGGACAGAAACGCACTGAAAAGAAAGCAGGATTGTGACTGCCTGTTATTGGTGCTATACACAACCCCTGTGCAATGGCCCTACGGCTTAGGGCACACAATGGGACACCTGTGATACCTCCACTGAGCAGAGGTATTCAGAAGTGTTCCAGACTTTGGTCTTGGCAGTATTTTCCTCTTCCTTTAAAACAATATTCTGAACATTTTTTTCTTTAGTGAGACTGATTGGCTTTCATTCTTATCTGAGAACACCAATCACTTAAAGGATGTAACTAATATTAATAGTGGTGGGTTTTGAATATTAGATGATGTAATATTTGCATCAAAATATTTCAACACCTCCTTTCATGTCACTCAGCAGGAATATATGCTGATTGTTCAGGAAAAGCAACTAAGGAACCATGAAAGGAGTCCCTATGCTCTTCAACAGCAGCAGCAGAAAAAACTATATCCTAGGGAAAAAAAAAAAAAAAAAAAAGGAACTTTCATGAACTCAATTTTTTTTTTCTACTTGCTACCTGGAAAGAACCAACTCTGATATCATGACCACCCAGATAAAGATACTGGCTATGGAAGCTCTGCTAGGTATACAATGCCTTCTAATAGATGACAGTTCTAAAAAAAAATTACTTAGTTTTTTTTTTTTTAAAACATAGATTAATCTTTCCTGAAACAAAATAATACATAATCTACATATGTTATAAAGAACCTGGCTTTCTCCTTTACAAACAGAAAATCATTTATACTAGGTTTTTATTTCAAGCACACACTAAAATTACTGTTCTTCACAAAAGAGGAAAGGGAGTGTCTGCCAATCAACATGACATGCTATTGAAAGACTGGCACTAATAGCTATGACAAGAGCAAACCTGTTTGAAGCAGAGCTGCTGCTGCCTTTTTCTTTTTTTAAAGTATACCAGCCATCAAAAATAATGTTTTATCTGACTAGAAACCCAAGCAATATTCTGCTGTTGTAAAAGCTTGCACCTGATTTGCCTATATCTAGCAATGACAATTTTAATATTGTTTCAAATGACAGCATTTAAAGTGTTTTATTTAAACAGTGATAAAGACTAAGAACAATAACTATTCAAAAGGAAATTTTAAATATGCTTGCAAACAAAACTGTGTATCTATTCTTTGGAGGCTTCACATCAGGTATGAATCACAAGTTTGCGTAAGTACTCAACTGACTTGTATTTCCATTGCTCCAGTGATAAATAGCATTTACTGATTTTACATTTTTGTAGTTTGATAAATTCGGAGAGTATAAGAGGAAACAGACTTTTATTACTTCATTTTTCCAATTTTTTCTTAACTCTTTATTTTCTACTAAAGAATCAGAAGACACAAAAGAAAGGAGTAGCAAAAAAAATATTTAGAAGTAGAAAAGCACTAGGACACTAGTATAATTGCTATATTATCAGGTTCTGTGTGTCCAATTCACATTCTGAATAAGTCTGCAGTTTCCACTTGGTAGTACAGTTATACCTTGATAAAATCACATAATAGATCACACCATAACTTTTAGCAATCAATTTTTTCTCTTAATAATTTGATAAATGTAGCTGTCAAGTGGGATAAAGATCACAATTTTATTTGGGATTAACTATTTGAACTTTCAGAATTCCATTCATGAATATTGCAACTGTTACAACTGATAGGATCACAATTTTGTCCCTTGTTGATGATGCAATCATGCTGCAGGTTGCTGGTACAGCCCTGTTTCTCAAAAGCTAAAGAAACCGAAGGAGAAACGTGGAAAGCACGGCCTTTTGAAAAGTGCACTTAAAGTTTGCAGAAATACTTTTCAACCATATATAAAAGACGAGACAATAACACAACAAGGGAACTGCCAGGGCAAAGAGCAGAATTTTATATGGATCCTTCAAACACATTAAACAAACAAATACATGTATGTTCCAAGATATTTTATCAAGGATTTAATGACATACCTGTCATTTGTTTAATACATAAACAAACAGTTTAGGTGAGTGTATTTCCACTTCAGGCTCAAAGAGAGTAAGAATTTAGTACTGATGATGGGAATGTTGCCTTTCTTAAAAGAACACTTTGGGGGACTTACCTGTCTCCTCAGCTATTCCATTGCTATCACAACACCCAAACACTAGATTCACAAACACAGCCCATACCAAGAGGCTGTAGATTAACACTGTTTGAAGATTTAAGAGCAGAAAGGACCATTTGATAATAGTCTGACTTCTGGTATGTCAAAGCCCCTTTACATTTTGCAGTGAACCCAGCAACCTTGGGCCCTCCAAAAGCCTCTTTTCCAGAAAGACATCCAGTCTTCTCAAGGCTCAAAGGAATAGAACAAGAATAATTTCTTTTGCTAGTTGCTGCCAGAGCTCAATTGACCTCATATTTAAGTGTTTGCACCTTGTTTCTCATTTCAATTTGTCTGACTACGCTTTCAGTAACTGATTTTTCTTAGGCTTTTCTCAGCTAGACTAAGAGTAGCTCATGTCTGATATTTTCTCCCTGTGAAGCAACTCATACACTATAATCAAGTACCTATCTATCATTTGGTCATGAATTATGTAACTCTTCATGAACACTAAGCATTCAATCACCACGTAGGCAGCCAACTGCCAAAACACAATCGTCACGATCTTTGTTCTGTGAATGCCCAACCCCAGAGGCACCTATAATTTTCACAGAGGCACAGGCACACAAAGCTGTACTTCCAAGCATTCCCCAAAACATGTCTGTGCAGCATGGGGAAGCAGCTCACACTTTTAGTTCTGTCAGGATCCATAGGAGTAAGCGATCCTCCACTCCTACTCACGGGGCTGTGGGTGGCAGACTCTCCCACGGCACACTGGAAAATTTGAGTGCTTTGCAAGCATAGTGTCACTGTCACAGAAAAGAAAACAAACCCTACCAAAGAGTACAATGAATTGAGCTGGCTTCACTGTTTTCGTTTTTTTTTAATGACTTCCAAGAAGTATTTGGCATGACTGCTAATTCTAAATTAAACATCACCAAAATTTCTGTTCAGTGCCTTAAGCAGCTCCCTAATCACATAGCTGACTGTCATGAAGCCATTTTCCAGCAAGAGCTTTGTGACTCAAACTATGGAAGCATTGCACCTATTTTGCACATGAGGAAACTTGTACAGAAAGCAGGACCATTATATCTTTTGTTCAGTGAAAACCCGGGTTATTCTGATTTCTAGGGTTATGTTCATTCTTGGAAATCATCTCCACTTTTTACCGTGCAGCATGGAAATAATGATATGGAAAAAACCCTCAGTACCACTGCATAACTTTCAACATTATCACAAAACCAATAATGAGTAAACTGCTTCTCTTCTCTCTGAAGAGCTTTTTCCTTATGACCAGTTTACTATCCACAGAAGGCTACTATGGCATGCTGTGAGATGCCATGGACTCTGCAGCTACTGGAATAACGGAGATATTCATGCATAGATATTGCACTGTTTGGACATAAATAACGCATCATAATAATATCACAACGTTTGTAAGACAAGAGCTCCTAAATGATGAACATTTAGTTCAAACTGAAATTATCACTACCAAGTGATGCTGCTCCAAAGCAAAGCACTGAGAAAGAAAACTGGAATACTGATCCCTTGCAAGATCTGCCACAGGTGTGGACCCTTCTCCTGTCCCACTTGACAAAGTATTCAGGCTCAGTTACACCCAGTATTGCAATATAGCATCAGTTAGAAGAAAACATATTGAAGAATTTTGGAAATGCAATGAATACAAGAATCAAAGGATTTCTTCAGCTTGCTTTGAGACTCACAATTCAGATAAGTCTACAGTAAGCAACTCAATTTTTCATTTTTAATTACATAATCTCATTTTTAGAAAAATCACTAATATGATAGTCACCAACATGATATGACAATTCACTCATCTGTTGCATTCATTTTCCATTTGTAATGATGTACGTTCAGATTTGCACATGGATAACAAGAATATACATAAACAGCTTCCACCAGAAACAAGTTTCTATTACTAAAACATTAACTGCAGGATTCCTGAGCTTGCTAGTAAGCCCAGTTCTGTTTTTAGGAAAGCTATAAGATCTATCAGTATCTTAAATGTGGTTTTAAAAAGAAAATAAATTAATATTGTGGATAATGGATAACGATCTCTGGATTCCTGGCATTTTTTCCATCACAATTTCAGTTTTAACATAGACGCTGAGAGAATGGGTCAGAGACTATCAAGAAATAGGCACCGAGCTCTTACAGACCAACACACAGACATTTAAAAAAACCAGATTTGATGATAGTATAAAAATTAAGGTTAAATGCATGAACTGGTATTTGAAGTGTGGCCTAGCAAATTCAATTCACAATTTTATGTGCACTGCATATATCTTTGTTGGCTTCTGTGCATTAAACGCCTGCTTTTCAAAGGTAGTAAATTTTAAACGTTAAAGACAAAAGTATAATCCAGACTGTTATTGTTTTAAAATATATAAGATTTATAAGGAATATAGTTGTATTATTAAATAACTCCCTCTACGACAGAGGGAGACTATAGCAAAAAGAAGAAAGAAAATCTAAAGACCTGATTTTTCTACCATTTCTATATATCAATTTAGAACAGAAGTGCTATCACCTTGCAGTTACAGTATCATCCTTACATATGTAAAAGCCAACTTCTTTTGTCTTCCATCTTCCACAGCCTCCCCCTTAGAAATGCAGCTTCCTCAAGCTCCTTACTACCACTGACCCCATAAAAGCAGTATAGTAGCTGCCAAAGAAAGCTAAAGAGAAACTAGTATTAGAGCATTATATTATAGTAGCAGGGCATCTCACCCCCCACAAGAGCTTATCTGTTGTTTGTTAACCAGCCAGATAACTCAAACAGGACAAACTGTTTAGTGAGTTATTTTGGCACTATAGGGTTAACTTCCCCCTACTGCCGATAAACATCTTACTGTCGGAAGTGAGATCTGGAAAGATAAGCCAGATTTTTGACTGACAGACACTCACTTCACAACTGTAAGAGCCACAGCAAACTTCCACAAAGCAGAAATCTTCTATACATTTCCCTGGAAATGTGTGGAGCTTCCCCCATGAGTAGGGATGCCCACTTTGAGGTTACTCCCCAGGGATTAAGTGAAGGAATCTGTGCATATTAGCAACGTTTCAGTGATAAATTACAGTTGGCTCCTAATCAATACTATTTCTTTTGCTAGCTCTAATATAGGTACTTTGATATCATGCACAGTTTTATGTTATGCTGTAATCTACTAGTAGTCCTTTTTTAGTTTTTTACTATGTAGTAATTCTGATTAAGATCTTTCATATGTTATCTCTTGTCTGTTTAATAAATAATTCATTTTATGAATAAATTTGACTTGCCATCATTAGACATTGCAGGCCAGAGTGATTCCTTAAATTTAAACTGTTGCCAAAATCTGAGGCTACATTCTTCCCGCAACAATTATAAAGGGCACTAAATTTAAATTACAAATCCAACTGTCAATCTTAATTTCACCGACAAGAAACAGACTTGACTTTACTCCCAGTCACATCCTAAAGGTACCCTACCGCTCCACTCTTGATAGGCTGTGGTGAAGGAGTTTCTGACTGTCCTGCAAAGCAGCTAGAGTTGGTGTCTGTCTCTTTGCCAGTGAAGAGACTTATTATATTTCTGTCTGCTCAAAGAAGCAAAAGGGCTGGCTTTCCTGTTACAAAGCAATATTAGAACATAAAAGACAGACAAATATGTTTAAAAAAAAAAAATCAATCTTGTATGACACTTTCATACTCCTATCATCCTAAGGGGTTCTATGTCGTGTTGTAGATTCTTTGTGGGTGCAGCCAATGACCAATAAGTCATCAGTAACTGTGAACCAGACAGAGAACAAATCTTATTTTTATAAGGGATGTTAGCCAGGGCACAAGAGTTGCCCTTCATTCCTCTAAAAATCTTCTCTAAAACCTTTAACTCTCAGATGTCCAGCAGTCAGAAATGGATTGAAAAGAAGAAAAGAAACTTCCTTTAATTTAACTATGGTATGAACACACATTTATCACCCAGGTTTCTCTTTAATAGTGTTTCTTCTTGAAAGGAAAATACAGTATCATCCTTTTAGCAATGGGATTATGCAAACACTGTTTCAAGACTTGCTGTATACCAATCTAGGTGAGCCTGGCAATAATTAGGTGACAATCTGTCCTTGCTAGTCCTAATATATTTGCACAGTACCCAGTTTAGTACAAGGGGATTTCTACAGCATAAGAGTGAATGTATAGAAAAGAAATGTCATTAGGATAAAACACACTGATGACTGTTTTCCTGTGTTGACAAGACAAGCAAACTGAACAGTTTTAACCATAGCATTCTGCAATGAACAATTAATTTACCCAGATATAGTCTTCAACAAATAATGTGAAAATGTAAATAAAATGTTTGTAATTTTGGAATGGTAGTGATTCTATCAGTGTTACAGCTCTCTGTGTTATATCTGTCTATCTGTCTATTGAAAGCATTTGATTTTTTCATATTAAGTGGGATTATTGTAGTAAAAATCCAACAGTGTCTGGATTTAAGCTCTGAGTTGAATATTCATTCGCTTTAGTGAGAACTACGGTGAAATGTGATCAGTTTTCTGACCTATTTTGAAACTGGTATTCCGCCAACTGGCATTTTGTTTGCACATCCAGATATTATCCACCATATGCTGACATGACATGATGATTGGTTCCAAAATGAAGTGGAATACTTGGCAAATAGAAATATATGGTACAAATAATACACTGCCTCTAGTCAGGAAAGCAAGCAGTCATTTTGAGAAGACTGAGAGGTTTTAAAATAACTACAGTGTACACACTGCACAAAGCTGCATGAAAACTCCTCAGATTTTGGATTTTTACAGGTATGAGGGTATCAAAAACTATGAAATCAATTCCTTACAGAAGATTCAAATCTGACACAGGAGTACTCATAGTAGGAATTCAATGGAAGATTAATTTGCATCTCAGGGAGACTTTGGCCCACATCACTTCTTCCTCCTCTGGATTCCCCAACTCTTTCTTCTCACCATCTGTTCTTTTTTCCCACTGCTCTGACTTGTCTTTCCACCCAGTGATGTCTAAGTTATCTGCCTTTCCTGCAGTAAGACCACATTTCATTCAAGCTCCACACTAATTTTGTATTATTTCTCCTAACCTCCTACCACTGAACTCTTTTTCTCCTACTTGATGCTTCCATTAAACTTCTGCCTTCTACTCTCAGCTGCAGAATCAATTAAAAAAAATCCCCAAAACAAAGAAAAAAAACCCCAAAAACTTGTTCCTAAACAGAAAACACCCCATCTCGTCTTTTAATTCCTGTTTCCAAAGCAATGTTTTTGTTTTGCATTCCTCCAGTGACATCTATGTGTGTGCTGTCTAACACAAAGCCTAGAAACATACATCTAAGTTGTTGGTTGATCTCTGCTGTTCCATCTTTTAATGAGGAACAGTGTACTTTCTTGTAATGAAATCTAAGGTTTTTTAAAGCAGTGCATTAATTTGCCACAGTATTTCCTATGGAATTTTGTTTTTCTGTTCTTGGGGGAATAGCATGGGCAGAGGGACTTAATAAAAATGTTAAAAATATTTCTCCCTAAAACTTCAGCTAGATTTCAAAATGAGGCATCTAAATAGCATGCACTTCTGATGTTTATTTATTGAACTGCAAGATTTGCTTGTGTAACATGAAGAGATTTCAGTGCTTACTGCATAACCTTCAACCCTGGAAAACTTGAAGAGGATTAAGCCCATTTTAAAACCATGTTCTTCTTCAGAATAAATGATAGTAACTTCTTGTTTTCTTATTACAATCATTTAAGCATGCCCATTTAGAAAAGAATTTGTAAGCAAAGGAAGGAAGGACCTTACCAGCATGCAAGTATGCCAGATCAGGATTTTCAATGTCTGGGTGTAGTTCTTTCAAGTGGTTACGAAACTCCACAGGGATATTTGTTCCATAGTCACACCTAGGGCAGTTATACATTTTTACTCCTTCATGCTTTCCCGTATGCAAGATGTGTTTACGGATATTTTCTGCACAATTAGACCTAAAAAGCAATAAAAAAAGAAAAAAGATATATATTAATTTATTTCCTACTAGTGCTTCACATAAAACCTAATGTTATAACAGAAAATCAGTAGTCATCACTCATTTTTCATTATCTGTATATTTTTTGCATCCTCTTAGGTTTTGCATAAATGTTGTCCTTTGCATGAAGGCTCCCAAAGCTGTTTCAGGTTATCTGAACATCACATCTGAACCAGAATGATTGATTTGTTGTATTTACAGAATTTCTATTTTTCTCATGGTAGTCAGCGACGGACAGAAATTAAGCAAAAGTCTTTACTTAGCAAAACTGAAATACACAAATGCCTATAATATTCCCAGTGGAGCTCACATGAACCTTTCCTACACAGTTCCTAAATTCAACAGGAGTTGGTGTGAATGATTCTCACAAGTATGTTCCACCAACTTTCATCTCACTGTGTGAACAGTTTCTAGGAAAGAGAATTGAGTTGTTCAAGTTTATATCTTTTTGAAAATACACACAGATTCTGGTTTACATCTTAAACACAGCTTTTGTGAAAGAAGGGGAGTTTTTATGCATAGAAGTCAGAATACATATACAATTAGTTCAACACATTTCAAAGCAATATTTATAATTATATTTCTGAAAAAAAGTGAATAGAAAAAGATTTCACATTTCCCTTACTCACAAAGAGACGGCAGTAATTTTTAATTTCCAGTCTTTAAAATTTTCCAATCTCATTACACAATTATTTTGCATTAGAATTTCCTACTTATTCAAACTTCGTGATGAATCCTACATAAAATACACTGCTGTTCCATTTATTTCAATCAGAAATAGCCAGTATATTTATTCTTGAACCAAAAGAACAGAACTGTACATGTGTACCACTGCTTTGGGGTTTTGTTTGGTTTTTAGACTTTCTTACTAGCATATACTATTATTATTGCCCAACTAAGAACAGTAGTTCAGCCTAACTGAAAAAAAGTACAAACATTCATGTAAACTAAATGCTAAATGCATAATACTTTACATTATGCAATAAATGTATAATACTTCACAAACATTCAAAGAAGACAATTGTAGTATTTTGGGCAACTGGTTATATACCCATCGCTGTTAGAAATACCACAGTAACAGGCACCTAAAAAAAGGACCCCCAAAATAAACTGGAAGTAGCAGCTTGAAGTTCTGCTGGAATGCTTGTCTCTCCCTCGGAAATGGTCATAGTAAAGTTGGTATCTGCCTTACGGTGCTGCCAAAGCTCACCCTCTGTCATGTCCATCTGCTATACACTGGTATAATGATCAGATGCCTGAGAATGTCAGAGAAGACACTTATCACCAAAAAATATAGAAAATACTGGTCCTCAGCATCGTTCAGGATTCAGCCCTAAAGAAGTTACAATGCTCATAAATGTTGTTAAAATGAAATATGTATTTTACAAAAAAAAGAAAAAAAAGGCAGTGTACACTGCAATGAAAGCAGGAGACAACCTGGTAACCTTCTATCATGGGTTATACTTTAAAGGGCAGTAGATTAAAGCAGAGCATACGAATCAGAAATAAAATAAAATATCTGTGTTCTTTTAGTTCAGCTCTCATACTATGTTAACGAAAGATATAAAACTTTTTACTTTGAAATATTTCTGTGAAATATATAAAGGATCTGTGGAAACCTATGTAAGAGTTGTGAAGAAAACCCAGCCTGTTCAAGTCATAAAAGGCCAGTTCTATCTCCTTTGATTTGGAATTTGCTCCAACCACTTTAAACAGAGCAATCCTGAAGGCTCATTTATTCAGTCATCAGTAAAAATCTGCCGCTAAACACACCAACATACAGATATAAAAAATTTAAACCCATATTTTTCCATGTGACAAGGCCAGGAAGGCTTAATCAGAAATCAGTAATATGAGATCACAAGGCATTACAAATGGCCCCTCATATTAGGTTGCAAAGCAGCAATTGCCATCATAAGGTAAACCACAAAGGTAACAACTGGCAAATCCAAGCACTTTTGAAGCCAAGTGATACCTTTAAATATGACAGGACAAAAGTGTACTGCATATAAAATGTTTTTTAATTATTCAGTGTGCTTTGAATGTGTGTTTTATTAGGAGTCTTCTCCCATGTACGGTACAAGTATGTTATTATATGTCTGACACAAAACACCCCCACCAACACATTGTGTGTGTATCTACAGCACTTCAGCTCATATGAGTAAACACAGAGGTCTGTGATTTCAAACAGCACTGTATTTTTATTAAAGCTATATCATGACAAGAACCTAACTGAAACATTAGTGTTGCAATAGTGATGATAGTTAAGCTTTTCATAGGCCTTGTATTATAAGATTCACTTCCGGGTGTTTATAAATCTTGAAATACAGATTTCCTCTGTTCTGAAATTTGGAAGATAGAGCCCAGCACAACAGAAATTGTTTGAGGAAAGTCTGGTTTTTGAGTTCCAGTCTGAATTACAGCCACAAACAAATAGATGCAGGTTTTAGGAGACTAACCTGTATTTCAGTAAAGCTACAGTAGAGGTTTCTAAGTTAAATTACTATTACCATTGCTTAATGTAAGCATGCTTTCAACCTCATGATCCATTTTTAAAATCAAATGTATATATTTCTGTCAATTTGTCCATGCTCTGCAGTAACAGGAAGGGAACTCGTCAGAGAGACTTAATTAGTCTAAAGCCATAGTCAATGAGTATATATTCAATTCAGATGCAGAGAAACACAATAAAAATTTTCTTTTTATTTTACGTCTTGCAGTAAGTCTTCTTACAAGATGTGAAGAAAGATTTGAGACTTGATGCAAACCCCACTAAAACCCTATTAAAGGGAAGAGGGAGCCCTGTATAGAGTTTTCAGTGTCTTGTCAGTGTTATACACAGTGAAAGAGGAGATGGAACATGTTGCCAAGGTACATTGCAGATGAACAGGAAATATGAGAAGCTGAAAAGCTCAGCCCATATTTCCCATGCAACAAACCTGTATGACCTCCTCCATCAAAGACTGATATACTGGGAAGGGCATAGGCCTACTTTCTGCATCCAGGAGAGCTCCCACATTTCTGTAAAGGATAACACTTTGAAATAAGGGAGATAGATGGTAAGATCCTCCTGAGAAAAGCAGCTACTGCTTAGGATGAACAGAAAACCTCTTCTGGATAAAGACAAAAAAGGGCATTTGTCTCTGATGTTCATCACACAGCGATGTGCTCCCACTGCTGCTCTAGCTGCACATTCCATATTGCCATTACAAGTCCATTCCTACCAACCAGGTACCTTTTTCTGCTCTCAAGAAATTTAAGGTTGCTGCATATTCAAGTATCATAAACTGGAAATGACTTGTCAATTGTAAAGCGGTACTTTAGTCACAGAATCACAGCATGCTTAAGGTTCAAAGGGACCTCTCGAGACTGTCTGGTCCATCCCTGCCGCTCAGGAAGGACAACCCATGGCCAGCTGCCCTGGACCATTTTTAGGCAGCTTCTGAATATCTCCAAAGATATTTCCCACTGTGCCAGTGCTCAGTCATCTCAGTTTCCTGATGTTCAGAGGGAACCTCCTATCTTCCTGTTTGTACTCATTGCCTCTTGCCCTGATACTGGGTGCCACTGAAAAAGAGCTTGGCTTCCTCTTCTTCAGAGCTTCCCTTCTTCTTCAGCTTCCCTGTTACTGCAGAGCTTCCCTCAGATATTTGTGCATACTGATGACATCCCCTGAGTCTTTTCTCGGGGCTGACCAGTCCCAGCTCTCTGTCTCTCCTTATCTGGGATGCTCCAATTGCAAATAATTTATTGAAGTTTTCAGTGGTCATTCAGCTTGCACAGGCATCATCCATAGAGTGACAAGGAAGCTCGACGCCCCATTCCACAGCCATCTGCATCCTTGCCTCTTAGCACCACTGATCCACTTTTTGGGAGAGTGAAATAAAGTGGAAGGTTAGGAGTTATACAAAATGGCCAGACATTTTCTCAACATGAGAAACGGTTGCCTCTGTTTACTTTGCCTTCCTTCTCCTATCTCTTTATATATATATATATATGCCCCAGTTCTTTTACCAAAAAAAACCCAGGGCATTGTGCTAAGAGCAAGAAACAGAGTGCCTGGTCTACAGAAGAGTGGGAAAATCATGCTTCTGGTGCATGGGACTGAAGTCCTCATAACTGCCTTCCTCCTTAACCCAAAAAGTCCAGTTGTTCCTTTAGCCCCTAGAAGGTAGTATACAACAGCCCCTACGGAGACATTTTCTCAGTTGCATTGGCAAGCTATAGTGTGCAAAAGACCAGATTCCTCAGCAAAACTAGGCCTACCCCACTGTAAAGAGCAGCACTGTTCAGGGGTCTGGGATGGCAGAGCACAGAGCTGCACTTTGCAGGAGTGGGAGTTCAAAGTCAGCAGATGGGAAACATGGGTGGAACAATGAGTCTTGGAGCAAATCTCCAAGAAACAGCCGGGGGGGAAACAGTCAGCCTGAAGTTCCCCTCAGTAAGCTCTGTTTGCAATTACTATCCCCCCACCATCTCTTCCTTCTTTCCAATTGTGCAGAGCTCAGCCAGCCAGTCTCGCCAGCAAGCAGTACAAGCTGTGTGAGGGCAGGGATTTGGGCACCCCTTCCCCATGCAGAGGGACTCATCCCCAGCCTCGTGGCTGGATGCAGCAGGTTGTGCTCTGCACTCGCCTCAGCCAGCAGTGCTGGTTCGAGCAGCCTCTGTCAACAGCCAAGTTCAGGAGTTCACTGTGGCCGCCCAATACCAGAGCTATTTGCTGTCCTTGTCTTTTACATGGTGTTTTGGATAAAAATCATGAAATAAGAGAGATTCACAAAACATCTGTCAATTCTAAATTTGCCCATGCCAAATAGGACTGTTTCTAAATTTTTAAGGTTTTCTACATGAGAATACATTAGCATTGTATTAAACATCTAAATGAAATATAGCAGGAAGTAATCAATTTTCTTTTTTTTTTCCTATTTACTAATAAGAAACTGAAATTAGAACACTCTTCCATTATGCAGTGCCTGACATTTTCAGAAAGATACTCATTGCAAGACATGGAAATGGAAAGTTTCAGAGGTGCAAATGAGGCAAAATGTTAATTATCTAGTCCACTAAGTTTTAAAAATTTTAGCACCTTGTAGGACTCTCATTTGCACAAAATAAACATTTTTCAAAAGGTCTTCTCCAGCACATTAGGTATAAACATCCTCTTTCTGCAGAGAAATGCGTATAACATAAACGAGTTACGGCAGCTCCACTGACGTCACTATTTACAACATAAAAACAAGCACAGTGATACAACCAACTAATTGGTAAAAGATTTATAATTTTCCCCTGTTTGTCAGTATGAATCAAATTCACTCTTATATAGACAGCATTCTGAAGGTCTTCTGCATCCTTTATACCCTGCTATGCAACCTGCAAGTACACAGAAATTAGAGCACTTTGAGTGAAAAATAGCAAAGTCTCCAGATACTTTCTTCAAGAAATAAAAGCAGTAATGATGAATGCAAACTTCTCAATGAAGCAATATGCACTACTGTAGATTCTCAACCTCAGTTATTCACAAAACATTTGCAGGTATTTCTTTCATAGAAAATGCCATCTAACTTGGAAAACTGTCTTTAAATAAAAATTGCAATAATGTAACTACACTAGAACAGGAGAGCCATAGATTTTTAGAAATGCAAAGTCATATGGAACATTTAGCTTGACCTCATGGATAGCACAGTTCATAAACATTTGCCCAGTGATTCTTTTCTCAAACCACAACCCTTTTGGTACTAAAACATGGTTTCTGAGGGAGAGCAACGGGGAGTCCTTTGAAACCACAGGCAAATTTCTCTTCAGTTGATCACTCTCTCTTTCACAAACTGTCGTATTTCCTATCCCCCTGCCTCCAGCTAACAGTGCTACTTGTCCAACACACCTTACTCGGCTGTAGAATCCCCTGATACCTGGGCCTCCAGTGGAAGAGCTGCAGAGACCGAGTTCCTTTCAACTCACTTTGAGGAATCATCAGGTTTCCACTCTTTCCACGTGCTTTAAGCTTTGAATGCATTCACACTTCACACCAGTGCTGCATACATGGATGCCACGACTTTCCCTGTGCTCAGCATTCTCCAGTTGCAGCCACAGGTTCTGGGAACTCCCGGATACTCCTTGCAGCACCAAGAGCTCCTGCACACTCAGTTAAATGCATGGACCTTTCAGGCTGTTTTCAGCGTTACTGCTTTCCAAAATACAACCCTTCTAGCCTGCCTTTGTTTCTTGCTGCCTTTGTTTCTAAACTGTATGAAAACTAGCATTCAGTAGGGTGGTGGTACACAACCTAATGGGCAATATTTTCTTGACAGGGAAGAAACAAATACCTCAATCTGTGGTAATTACATTATACAAACAGGCTTATTCAATAAAAACCTCCACAATGACAGTCACTCTGCCCAACTTCTACTTAGCAAAAACCCAGACAAACAAACCAACCAAAAATTCTTCCCTGCATATTCCAAGATTTAGCTACATTTCTGGTTTTAAAATAAAATAAACTGATTGCCAGTTAGTGCAAACTAGCTACATAATAATACATAATCTGCACATACCACTGGCAATTCAGACTGCAAGTTTAAAAGTTAAAGTATTAGCTTACCTCTTCAGTGCTACAAGTCAATGCAGTATTGCACAAGAAATAATTTAAAAATAGCAAAATATCACAGCCAAAAATACATTTGGTAATGTGTTGAAACTAACATTATAAAACTGCAAGAATTATTATATATTAAAAACACACATATAACATATATATTTATGTATATATGTACAAGAAATGTAATATGTTTTCTCAGCCTTCTTGTAATACATGTAATACATGAAATGTAATACATTTTTCTCAGCCTACTAACATGCACCTGGGTTACTTTTCCCTTGCTCTTCGCCTTTAAAAGCAAAAGTTCTACCTTTTATTTAGGTTTTAAGTGAGTGGGGGAACAATCCCACGGATACGAGTGCCGACGCTCTGCAACCGACTTCAATTATCAAGGGACCTACGATACTATTGCTGGAATTAGCAGCACACAGCTCCATGGGAACCCAGGAGGGCAACTACAACGTACCCAGTGCCAGCTCAGCTCTGCATGTGTCACTGCTGCCAAACATCTCCCTGTGCTGTTCCTAAAGACCTCTGGTGGACAGTGACAACGAGCTGCTGGGGAAAAGCAACGCCTTTGCCACCATAGCTGCTTCTGCAGTGAATATTTGCTCACAGCTTTTCAACTCTGCCAAGAAAAGATGATTGAAATACACACCCACAGTGTCGTAAAAATGCACGTCCAACAACCTGGTGACCACAAGTATTGCCTCGTTTTCATGTACCGCCATGTACTGCATGCATTGCCACTCAGAAAATATGAAGTAGCCCACAAAAGAGAGTACACTACATTTACATGTTTTAATGAGATTTTATAATACACTCAGTTTCACAAAGAAAATAATAAAAATGTATTTGGGATTTATTCTGAGAGTATTATACCAGCATCCATGGATAATAATCGTAATGTTTTCTGCTTTTCTACATTTTTAGCTTTGCATGTTTTGCTGTAATGATCTATTTGTTATGACATACAGTATGTGTGACAGATGTCCAATGCTGGCTGCTAAAAAGTAGCAGAGCCCTGTAGGGAAGCAGCAAAAACTTGTGCGTCAGCACAGAAAATGATGGAAGATTGATAATTACTGCTTGTGTCTGAGCTCCATTCAGCAGACTAGCATGTCCAAATTGTAATTTGGCCACAGATCCACCATTCTATTTACAATGTATTGGAATGAAAATTCCCAGTTTCAAGTAATTGATCATTACAATAGCCAAAGTGAGCACTTTTAAAGGCAAATTCAGGGTAATTGGAAATTCTGAAGGGAAATAAGAAGTGATGTACTCTAGTCTTGTTTACCTCTGAGGAATCTGTAAAGCCAGTTACAAGCCTGCACAGTGAACAAAAACCAAACTATAGACCCATTGCTGGCATCTAGATCTACTCATGAATTTTCAGTCAGAGTATTTCTGTTAAAAAAAAACAAACAACAGACTCCACAATGTAAAGAAAATCTGATTCTTTCCAGGAAAAAACCCATCTCTGATTCCAGGGAAACAAGGCACCCTGACTTAAATGCTTCCATTAATTCTATTTTCTGCAAGAAGAGAAAGAAATGAAGAAGAGGCTTTTAGACAGAAACCTGCAGATTTGTCCACACTGCTAGACTTGGAAGAAATGGGTGGAAAGGGTACAGAAAGGTATGGAAATGTGCCTTGGCTCTCCCCCTGTGCTGTGGCTCTCACTGTCCCCACAGGTGCTGTGTGGAGCTGGGCTGCTCAGCTTGTGAGTCTGCCCCAGCAGCTCTTCAGAGAGAGGCTCAGAGAGAGTGCCTCCTTTTACTGGCTATAAAAGAAAAAAAAGCAAAACAAAATAAAAAACCCAATAAACAATTTTTCATAGGACTGATCTGCTTCTGAAAACTCTAACATTTGCTAGAACTCCTGGCTTCCACTTTGCTGCAGGCAGAGTGGCCTCTGTGATGGCCCAGCTCAAGGGCCCACGTGCCTGCGGCGTGAGGGATGCAGGGCTGTGCACAGTGCACTGCTGCACTGTGTCAGCCAAGGTTTAAGTGGCAGAAATAGCAGGTGGAGTTCATCTATTTCACAGTAACTGAGAATAATCACTCCATTGTTCATGGGCTTTCTCCCTCCCCCTTTCCTTTCTTCTTAGAGCAGATGGCATAAAAGAGAAGTTGGTCTGAGAAACAGCATCTCCGCAGTGGTGTGAGGATGGAGACCGGGCTTTAGGTATCACACGCCCTGATTTAACAAGGTACTTATGCATTTGTGAGGCTTAAGTACAGGCAGCCCCCGTTCACTTCAAAAGAATGACTCACAAGGTTAAATTTATGTACATGATCAAATACCTTGCTGAAATGAGGCCACGGAAAACATCCATTTTTTAGAAAAGCTGGGATGAATTTAATTGAAGACACACATTTCCTTTCAACATCAATTTTTTCCCTATTGTACTTCTTTTAATGACCACATAAAGTAACTGAACAATTCTGTAGAGTCTGTTTGTATATCGTCAGGAATAGATAAAGTATTTTCACAGATATAGAAGTGCAGATGGAGCCTAGGAAAGGGTGTGGAATCTAGCGGCTGCACAAGATGAAACTGGACTCCTAATGTTGCTGGAGTCAGAAATGATAGCAACAGACCCTAAAGGCTGCCTGTCAATCTCGGATGCAGATGGTACTTCTTCCAACTGGCCTTCGTGTCAGTTCCTTCAGCCATTTTAGTGACAACACGGCTCCCTAGAGGGTAGATCCTGTTGCTTTGCAGGCTGGATTCATACCCAGGGCACTGTGGTCTGTACGATCTCTGCTCAAAGTAGGTTTTTTTAATGCTAATACAGTGCCTCTTCTTGCCCTATCCCAGCCCCAACCCCCCATGCAAAAAGAGATGGTCATTTTCTTCCTCATTTCAAATGTTCCAATTTATCAAAGGAATCAGCAATAATTGTCTGAAAGATTCACTTTCGTTATGCATGCCAAAACTATATATAAAATCCCTGCTAATAAAATTTGCAGACAACACTGTAATTGGCAGCATGATTAATAACGATGACACTGCCACCGTACAGAGCAGTCTCAGAAGCCAGGCCTGTTCAATCACAACATGTGCACACACAATTACATGTTAGCTTTCCCACCTTTGCACAATGCATGCAAGTAACTTAGACAATGCTGTGAAAAGCTGTGACACTGAAAATGATTTAGGGATTAGTGGACCATCAGTTTTATGTGAACTTCTAGTGCGATGCTCTAAGCAGAAAGGCCCTGTGCTATCTATCTTTAGACATATAAGCAAGGAAGCAGCAAGGAAACGTAAGGATGTAATGTTCTCTTTGTGACACCAGAGAAACTAATTCTAGAATATCTACTTCCTGTATTACTGCCTACATTTAAAAAAGGAAACAAACAGCCACAAAGTGATTATAACTAGAAATAGAAGTCAAGCGGGGTAAGAAACTCTAAAACACTTAATAAAAACCCCTTCTGTTTTGCTTATTACACTTGAGCTTGGGCCATGAGTAACTTAACACAGAATAAAGGTATGATTAAAGGACAATCTAACCTAGAGAAAACCTGTACAAAACCAAAAGCAATGAATACAAGTCACAGTCAAATTCAACCGAGAAACAAAGCACAATTTCTTCAGCAATTAATCTTTCACAGAAGGGAAGCTGGCTCTGCAACTTTGCCTGTTTTCAGATGAAACCTGAATATGCTTCTAGATCATAAAGTTCAGTCAGAAGCAGGAGATTCACTACAGAGCAAACTGGGAAAAAAAACACCTATGCTGTTTGTTTTATGTAGAAGGTCAGACTGGCTGAGCTTAAGGCTTTTTCTGGGCTCAAAGTCTCCAAGAAGTACAGTTTAAGTCTGAAAAATGTCACTGTGAGGTCAGCCATTTATTGTGCTTCCATGATGTCATGGAAATTTGTTCAGTCTGCAAATTAAAATATATTCTTCCTGGCTGTCAATACTGCAAAACCATCTTAGATTCTGAAAGTCAAAACTGGGTCTTTAGTTGGAGGTATGATGGATTATCTAATCTAAAATGTGTGTTGAAAGCATATATCAGAGAAACATCATTCTCTTCAGATTATGTCCTCATAATGCCATTTTCTGCACAAATGTAAGTAAATGCAGCATTTGGCTCTGTACTTTGAGCTTACTTCACAGACATCATTCACCCCAGGAGAACTGGTTTTAAGAGTAAGGAGCAAGCAAAACTTGATTTTTGTTCCTACAAGAGTACATTTGCCTATAAGGATGCCCTGCTGCTCAGTAAGAAATTGCAGTTTTCATGTAGCTGCATTTTCACTGGAGACCTACACATCAAAATTAATGTGCTGCGTACTTCACCAAAAGATACTGAAATGGAATGAAAGCACTGAACTATGTATTTGACTTACCTAGCATACCTATATGTAAAGTAAAATGTATAAGGTAGTTTCTACTGCACTTCTACTTCAGACTATTCAAAGTTGCAGATAAGCTGTCTTGTAAAAGTATTAGATTAAAATCGGACCAGAATAGACACATTTTTACTGTTCTTTCTACAATGCACAATTATGTCTAACAGACATAACACAATTTTAACCAGATGAGAAATCAGGGCAACACTCTAAATCTATTGATTGAGAAGAATAGGAACTGCCTGAATGGTACTACTTCAAAAAGCTGACCCAAGAAGAAAAAAATTTAAACACCAGGGCAAAAGCCTTCTGGACATCAATGAAATTCTGTCATATTGAGGAATTTTATAGACCAATACCAAAAAATGGTATTGGTCTATAATCATGCATGCAAATGTTCTGTCTTAAAGAAAAAACCCACAACCATATAAAATCAGCCCCGTCATATTACATGAAAATAAACTTCTTTCATTATCATAGATAGTGTTACGGACTAGTCTTTTTTCCCACAGAGGGTTAACATGAAAAGAGGGAAGAATGGTAAAATACGAAACTTTTTCTTTGGCTTCACCTTTCACATTCTCATATCATACAATGGCAGAAACTAATGAACTTGCTCATCTTCGAAAGCCCTTTTGCATGCTCCTTCCTTCACCCTTAACTCTGATCCTCGCAGATCTTCCCTTATGTGTGTGCCAATTTTACTGGTATAATATGTGCACTTTTATTAGTTGTGTTCTGATGATTTCTACTGAGAGATGCTTAAAGCTTATACAAGTCAAAAACTATTTTATCACTTCTGAAGAAAACTAATAGGGCAGAGCCACTGAATGATAAGAGAGACCACTGAATTTATTTAATAATGCATGTCCATTTCACAAAAATGGCCCGTGTAATCCTTTTAAAAATAATAACCTGTTCATTTCAGACCTTGCACAATGCTTCTCTTTGTCCCTTGTAAGTCTCTCAAATGTCTTATTTTAAAGGAATATATAGTACTCCCGGAAGACATTTTCCCATTTCTATTCTCTTCAACTCCTGTGAGCCCTTGTTCTGTGTGATAAGGCAATCTCCTTCGGGATCTGAGCTGTGTAGTTTCGCACCACGAGTGACAAGGACTCAACTTGAATAACTGCTGTGCGCAGGTTGTAATTATGTCAGCTGGAGTGTTGAACAAGGGGACTGATTAATGTGAGCCCCAGCCCAGGCACAGTCCCTATCAAAACCTTCGTGCAGGCCAGCAGTGGGGATGGGTTAAAGCAGAAAGACAAAACATGCTGTATCGTCCATGATAGATGAATTGCTCCAACAGTCTTCAGGCAGATGTTCCAGGACAGTATAATATACAATTACTCTGCCTTATCACCTTCCCAGGGACAATAAAGCTTCCTCCTTCTATAGCTCATGTGAGTGAAGGCAAAATTAGTTTTACTTTTACAACACTGACTCACTTATCATGTTGCCTTGATTGTGCTTTTACAGCTAAAGAAAACATATATTGGACTCTTAAACTAAAAACAAACAAACAAACAAACAAAATCCACCAAAACCACTCTGCACTCCTCACCTTTTATATAAAACCAAACTATCCCTTTGAATCTATTTTGTATCATAATAATACAGTCCTTAAAGGGATAATTCAGTATATTATTCTAGAGAATGTTACTAACTTTAGAACAACTGGACCTATTCATAAGCTTAATGTTATATGTACATATATGAAAGGACCTTAGTGATTCAAGTCAGAATGCATAGATAATAAAAAATACACAGGTTTGGTGAAAAAGATGCCTATGTGAATAACATGCCCTTAGTGACTATTTTAACTAAGCACACATTCTAAAAATGCTACAGCACTCCTGTAAAACAATTCTTCGAGAAGTCATTAATCCACATGCCTCTTTAAAGGCCACAAGATTTTACTGCAACTATTATATATAATCCATGTATTTTCCAAAAGTAAATATAAATCAAGTAAATAATAGAAATTTAGGAACAAATCTATCTATCTATCTATCTATCTATCTATCTATCTGTATTTATTTCCTTTTTGTTATCAGATGTATACAGTTTGGGGTTTTTTGGCTGCAGAGAAAGAAGTAGCCTATATGTTTCAGTGCTACTTCCATGAGTTTGCAGAACAGCAGCTTACTAACATGAGGTGAATAGCAAGAGAAGAATATAGCTCATAATATCCTGAAATCCTTCCTTTCTAAGTACTGGATAGGTATAGATAAAGAAGCTGTGCTTTAAAAAAGAGAGTCTAAATAGTTCTACTTGCATTCCAAGATGCATTGCTTTCAGTACTACCCCTTCTTCAGCTATATAACAATGACATGATCTCCAACAACAAAACAAAAAAACCCACCCAGAAATGCATTTAGCGAGATACATATTTGAAGGTCAGGTTTAAAAACAAAATCAGACTAAACCAGCCAAGGCTGATTCTAATGGCACTTAAGACTGCACACATATGCAAAAAATTAAATTTATATGCATTTAATTTTCATGGAAGGTATTGGACTACTAGTCCATAAAGGAGAGAGAAGATTTTCTAAGGAGACTATGGGAATTAGGCACCGATACTGCACTTCAGATTGAATGCAGGCTCTCAGCTGTTACACCTTCTTTGAGGTTTTAGCCATTAAACAGTATCACAGTCCTGGCAACAATAAGGTTTCACCACAAACCTTATTGGTTTTCCTGTACTGCTTTCCTGTACTGCTCTGGTGAAATGTAATCCTATGTTTATGAATCAAAAAGTAGCTCCAAGAAAGCTGGTATGTTCTCACTGCACAGCATGCTGACCTGAGAGGACAGCATGACAGGATGATGATATGCCACTCACTGCACAGAGAAGCAACAGAGGAAATGGTCTCGGCCTCAGAAAAATGATAATCTAAGTATTGAGAAGGAAGGATATGATAACCAGAAAATAGGCAGAAAGAGTAGTGATAGGTTTGGGAGACAGGGTATCAGTAAAACAGGGTAGAAAGTGTTCTGTTTAGGTGCACTGTTGGGCATGGCAGTACTAGATGGCAACCTAGTCTGTCCTCCATAATCATTCAAATTCCCAATGCAATTAATGGACATAATAAAGAACTGATGTAGGTCTCAAAATTTGCTTAAATTAGGTATCTACTGTTTCTAAAGAAAGTGTAGGTCACCAACATGAAACATCAGCAGCTCTAATCTGCTCTGGAAAAGCAAACACTGTCGCCCCTAACTTGCTAGAAATTATGCCCACTATTCTACGTAGCAGAACTCCCAAGTTTAGGGCTGCCCTTATCTTGAGGAAGGCTGAGTTCTGTTCTCTGTCCCAGGAAAGTATACTGGCTGTCACAAAATATCGTGCATCAACCCTTTCTTCTTGAAACTTTGGCATTAGACAGCAAGGAACCGCCAGGAGCCAAAAGCAGATCTAAACCCTGCTTTCAGAAATGCTCTTCTGTTTTCAGTTATGTTCCCCAAATAACTTTCCTAGAAAATCCAAACAACAGGCTCCAAAGCCCCTGTCCTGTGCCCTTTCAGCTGAGAATCCTAAACAATAACTAGAATGAGGCTGCAGACAGCAGTTCATTATGAACTAAATGAATTCTGACTTGTCTAATATTCAGGCCTCTAACACATACCCAGAAATACAGGCCTGTTTGCCTAAAAAGAAGTCTTGAGGCAGACATAGACATTTCCCCAGGACAGAGACTTCTGAGCATGCCTCATTGATTTCACTCAGTTGTGCAAGAACTTGCGAAGTCAAGCAGAGAGAGAACTGAAAAACAGAAACTCCAAAAGGAGTAGATGCTTCTGGATTTAGACGTCTTTTGACAAGATTTAGGAGATCGCTATCCTCTCTGCAAATCACGTGGGAAGTAGAAATAACTGGGTTCTCAATCCCCCCAATTACTTGCCTAGTTGAATTTTTTTTACTGTTCAGGATGCAAAGTCTTGTGGAAGGTGCTGCCAACTCCCCGGCTTTCCATTTCTCTCCTTCCTAAGAAACAAGTGCCTGCATGACAGGTGAGAATTGTTGCTTCACTGAGGACATGGAGGAGATGTGATTAACATCAGCAGAGCCAGGATTTTATCCACTCTCTTTGTTTTTGTTTTATAGTATTGACCCTGTGACAGTACACACTTTCCAGCTAGTGAGAGCTGACTCCCAACTGAGCTATGGAACAGGGATGCTTAGATGGAGAGAGGCTTAGTTATAATCCTGTCTGTTACAGCACTCCTGCCATGCTATTGGTACACTGAAACTAAAAATGGACACTTCAGAGTAGGAAACGAAAAAAAAGATTCTCCTGATGTTATGTTGTAGACTTCTGAGGGGAAAGCCATCCAAACAAAGGAGGAAGCCAGGAACAGATGCAGGTGGACAAGAACTCACCAAAAAAATGCTGTATTTGCCTTTTAGAACCCAGTTCTGCAATGCAGAGCACCAACAGAGCTACCAACACTGTATACTCATCTCTCACCTCTTGCACCACCACCAGGAAACACAAAGCTGTTCTCAAAAGCTGCATTTGCTGGCCTTGTTTGGGCTGATTGCCTGACTTGATGTTCCTGCATTTATTTAAAACAGACTGGATAGTAGACACCTGCTTTGCCCTCACAAGGGCTCGCATTTAGGACTTCCCTCTCTGGTCTGACACAAATGAACAAATCCAGTACAAATTCCTTTATCTTTGAAACATTTCTTCTACTTGAAAGTATTTTTACTGCTCTTCAAAATTACTATATTTCAGCATGCAAAAATCAATCAGCTAAATACCATATGACTGTGCTGTAATTTATTAGTGCTGATCAAAATCTTAAAGACTAGTAATTAAAATTCAAATTAAAATGTGATGAAAGTCACATTTAGTCACCTAAATGAAGAGGCTGAATTTCAAATAGGCACAGAGCCACTGGACCCCATGTGAGATGAGAATTCGTGGATGCACAGTATCACTAATAACATGTAAAAAGAACTTAGCGTTTCTTCAAACTTTACTTCTTTTCCTGAAGTAAATACATCCATATAGACCTATAAATATGTCAGTTCATCAGTGAATGACTTACAGAAAACAGAAAGAGTGCCAAAAAAAGCACTTGTGGAATAATCTCTCCATAGTGGGAAGCTTCTTCCTATTCACTTAGAAATGTTACTGGTCTCAATCGCCTGGGTGTAAGTCTTTTCCAAATAATCTTTTTTCTAAAGAAAAACACAGATTTTGGGGGTCTCCTCCTTATCCTTTGAAAAATACATTTTAAATTTTGCCTTTGAAAAGGACCTATCCAGACAACTTGCAACAAATGGTTAATTTAGGACTCAATACTTTGACACGTGTATTGTACCAACTGAAGCATGATTTCCTATGCATTTGTGCCTTGCTCACTAAATCTCCCAATGCACCAAATACAGCAACAACAGCTCCCCAACATGTTCCTTCAGGATACTCCCATCCAAGAAAAAACAGTTGTTCTGGGTGGTGAGGCTGGATTGTGAGAGAGAAGAATGCATGACAGCTGAATTTTGCCTGACTGGTCCTCCCTGATTTTTTTTCACTCCTTTCCTCATCCACCTCTTTCAGGAAACATGAACTTAATTTATCTCAGCAGCTACTACAGGGTGTCAGTTTACACTGAAACTGGCCAACAGCTTAAAAAGTTATTAAAGAAACGGGTGAAAGATGGATGGATGGGCTGGCGCAAGTCTCACAATAAGTTAGGGACAGAAGGCTGAAAAACAATCCTCGTCAATCGATTTTTAAGAGTGCCTTTCTGAACTAAAGATACAGTTTTTTTCCTGAAACAAAACCAAATTACTAATGGCTTTTTATATGCTAAAATACTCATATAAGAAATCTCCAACATTTGCTAATGGAAATGGTTCTCTGTACTTTAAAAAGAACTTGTTAACAAAAAGATGTCTGAAATGCCACATTTTTCTAATGAAAAATCATCACAACTTAAAATCTATTTTAATAATCACAATACCTTCTACAACTTCAAAATGGTTCTAAGTATTGTTTGCCCTGTAGATTGTGTATGCAAAATTTCAAGAGAAATGTTTTGAAGAAGCTCAGTATTAGAAGACATTCCACATGGGTTTTGTAGCAGAATAAATTATGTCCCATACTACAGTTGTTAGAGAGAATCCATAATCATCTTGAACAGGGATTGAAGGAGCATGCACGGAAGTTACAAACATAAAACAATAAACACTGTATTTTAAGGGGTATTAGCAATATCAGAATGAACCACAGGATGATGTTTAGGCAGGTTATGATATCGGTAGAACCACTAGATGTGTTTACAGGATTATACCACAAATAATTTTAGAGTATTATGAAATGCAGTGTTTCTACTTGTGAGTGTTTTAAATGATAACACAACTAAAAACATAAAAAGATATCAATGCTGAAGAACACCAGGAGAAGTATTATTTTAAAGCATTATCTAAAACTGTGTATATATGGGTATGGAACTATATTCTAGGAACCACAGTGAGCTGGGCAGTTTGCTTAAGTGGAAGGAAAAAAAAAAATCTAGCAAAAAACCTGTGCACTTACAGAAGGAGGTGAGAAAATATCAAGGAATGTCTCCACTCCAATCCCCTGGCCCACAGGGGTGGGAGAATGGAGAACAGAGTTGCATTAGCCTGTTCCTCATGGCACACGAAGCCTCAGCATATCTAACTTGCTGAGGAGATGATGAGGAGTGCTGTACAGACCTCACCTTTTCTCTGAAGACATAAAATAAGAAGAAGCCCACAGCATCCAAGAATGAAGAACAACCTCTTGTTCATATATATTTTCTTCCCTTAAATAGTTTTCCATTATTAAAAGAACACATTTTAAAATACATTAAAAAAAACCAGAAAGATAACTCCAGAGCAGCACTCCATCACTTGTAATAACAAAACTGAGTGCTTTATATGTTGGCTATTCCCTAAGAAGTCTCCACTATCTCTACAGCTGTTATTCAGACCTAAACAGGCCTAGTAAAACCACAAAGATCATCCCAACCAGGGACAAAATAGCTGTAATAAGCAACTTAAGTTACAACAGGCTCCTCTCCAGATTATCTCTTTGTAAGTAAAGCCTCAAGGGAACTAGGGATCCCTGACCCATGACCTATGAGAATAAAGTAGATTATCATACAACAGAGACTGCAAAATGGTTTTAGGGAAGGTGAGCTGCTGTATATACCAAATGGCCTGTATTCCTTATGCCACATTTTCCTATGCAGAACGCACCACCTTCTCCCAGCAGCTCAGGAAGGAGAAAAGGCAACAATGCAAACCTTGAGACAAGCTCTCCCTGTTATTGGCCAACATTAAGCAGCACCTTTGAATCCACAGGTTGTGAAGCAGCATCTTTGGAACTCTGAGCTCCCAATCTCTGATGCCTCTCTCTCCAAAGCAGAGAGCTGAGGTTCTCAGAGATGAGTTTTCAGCCCACAGAGGTTCCCCACAACACTGGGAAGAGGGTGGCCAGAAACACCAGACTTCCAAACTGCAGGTGCTGACGCTGCTCCAGAGCCTCAGTCCCACCATATAACACTGTGGTGCCTGGGAAACACCCTCCAGCCACACTGCAGATGTGCTGACTCGGTGTGTCGAGCCCACGCTTCCACTCTGGAGGAGGGGAACCTTGTGGTGGTGACAGAGGCTTTAGTACCTGAATTCCTAAAGTGCCCCAACGTACCACTCCACAAGAATTTGGGCAGAAGCTGGTACAGAGACAAGGGCAACTCTGCTGGAATGCGCAAGGAATTTTATTTAGCTTTAATAAATCAGGAGTTTCTAACAATGCCATATTTATCTGGAAAATTGCTCACCATTTCTAATGCATTAAAAGTATCTAAGTAGCAAGCTTTTCTCAAACACAAAAGCTTTTTTCTTTTCTTTCCTTTTTCCACTTGCTATTCAGCAATTCTTTTCTTTATCTCATTTTCATCAGATTTTAAACAGAAAAAAACCATTCACTTTCTTCCCCTTGAACTAGACTATACTTTGTTCTGGAACCACTTCAGAGCAGAATTTGCTTTCTGTCACTTATCCAGACTTTAATCTGTTTTGTATGTCACATGTGAAGGAGGAAGAGGGAAAGTTGTCATAAAGACAGCATTAACACAGAAACTTTTTTTCAGGGTAGTAGCCATATAGCCTGGAGAATAAACCCCACACAATACAAAAGGCTCATGTCTATCAATTTCATCTTGGAGGCCTGTAACACTACCAGAATATTTTCAGATAGCTAACTACTGCCATGTAGTTAGATGGTAGATAATAGCAATAATAATAATAATAATAAAAATAAAAAATAATTCCTTGCAGATTTCATCACCCCCAAAGATAGCTTTGGCCCTTTTGTAATGACTGGATTAGGGATAAAGGAATGACAAAAGAAACAAACAAATTAATTCTTTTATTCTCTGCTAAGAGGCAAGAGCAAAGAAAACATATATGGTTGTTTTAGTCTTTTTTAAAATATGTTTTACATAAAAGGCTCACATTAATTAAGCTATGATGCCAATGACTATTTTTAGATCAAACCATTTTAACAAATGAAAGTTTATCTGTAGACATAAAAGATCCTCACTACACTTTTTTATCAGAAGCACTGTAAGAACAGGAAATTACAAGTCTTTTTGCTACTACAAGCTATATTAAGACCATAGCATTGCTGCTCATCTTGAGGTTAGTACTAAAATTTTATTTACTATCAAAATAGAGCATACTTAAGATTATTTTAATTTGAAATATATGCTGGTGTTTCAGATTGATAAATATGAATTAAGAATATATTAGATATAAACATACGTGTATTTATGACAACATATTTATGCTCTTTAAGAAAGAGGAATAGATAAGACAGTGATGATTACATATGATAGCAAAAATGAAGTGTGAAGACAGAGAGAAGATAAAATGTGATAAAAGAATACATTAGTTACATTAATCTGTCTACTGCATGAAGTGGTCTTTTTCATATTTCCTAGACACCAAATACTTCAAGGTTTCGGGTTAAGTGTCTTGGACACCGATTCAGAAAAAAGAGCATCAGTTCAGCAGAGAAGAGGCTCCATAAGAAACGTTTAGGGACAAAGCCCAAATTGAACAGTAAGGGAAAGACAGTGACTAGTGAAAGAAATCAGGAGCTTGATAATGTTTTTTCAGAACTTGAATTGAAGTGTGAACAAATTACAAAGTGCTGGCCTAGGATCATGACATGCTGTAACAGAGAGATGCTGAAACCAGATACTAATTTTTACATTGATAGCAAAATGGCTTCATGTCTCAATAACATTAAACTCGCCTTTGAGTAATTTAGCACAGCATTTAGGCTTAAACAGATCTCTTAAAAGTTGTTTTTCAAAGGACTCAATCCAAAAATGAGACTAGAATAGCATTATCAGTGTTTGCAATTGCATCACCACTTGGGCAGATCCTTTAAGTCCCAAGTTCAGTGTCAGCATGAGAATCACAAATCCATTGAATTTAAAAGGCAAATTTTAATTCATCTTTCTTAGAGTGGCCACAGGGGAAAAAAACCAACCCCTAAGAAAAAATAAATAAATACATAAAAAAATAAAAAAAAAAGAAGAAGGGGAAAAAAAAAAAAAACCAACAAAAGAGGTACCAGTTCTCATGGAATTATTGATGAATTTCCTTAGCAAGTATTAGTCATTAAAATCAGTAAAAGCCCATACTACTCTTCTACCTCATAGAGTGCATTTACTATGCTATTAGTTACAAAAACAGAATGTGAAGGACCTCACAAAATGATTATAACTTGGCATGCTGTGCCAAGGCCATTTAACACAGCAACCTCACTGCGCACCACAGTCACCAGGTCTACATGTGCCAATGCACACGTGTGTGCACGTACACCCATCTGTTCTTAAGAAACAATCACATTTCCTGGCACACATCCATTCTCTTAAGCCCTCCAGGCAGTGACACTGGACACTTTGAGAGTGTCACTGGCAGCTTTGAGAGAGGGAGCCTAAGTTCTTTCATACACTGCCACCAACACGATTGTCCAAAACTGCAGGGACACGATTTCTCAGTCAGTGCAGACAGCGCAGACGCGTCCGAGAGAGGCTCTCATCATTACTTGTGTGCTCGCCGGTTCAGAATGTGAGGAATTACATCTGGTCAAGTTGGTTTACAAGATAGCTGATCTGTAATGTGCACTGCTACAACACTGCATATTTTTATTCTGAGTTACCACATAAACTGTCTCCTGCAACTTAGGTGAATATAAAAAGTTGTATTAAGCCTCAGAAACATTACAAAAGGGAGTAAGGCTAACCATTGCTTTGTATGCCAAGTATTGACTAGAATAATTAAAGTGCTTTTGCAACTATATCTAAGTTGTATTTCGCATTATTTTTCTTTTAAAGACTTAAAAGCTACAGCATTTTTAATTCCGGATTAATAGAAATATTTCCAAGTATTTTATCTGAATGTTTATTAAAAACTAAGGGGGGAATAATATTCTGAGTTTTCATTTGGGAACTGTGCCCATGCACTGACAGAATGTCTGTCTAAACTTCTATCTTCATTTGTTTATAAGTCTGCTAGCACAAGGCACTGGATATCCTCAACTCCTGCTGCTGAACACAACAGAAGCTGAAGTAGTTCCTGAAGGCCCTGTTTGCTCTATTACATACATGCATTATTTGCCTTAACAACTTTGCATTTGTACAAAGTATCTGCACCTTTTTTTTTTCCAATTCTGCCTTTGTGATACATATATAAAAATGTTTTCCTATAGTGCAGTGCTGGTTGCCACCTGGAATCCTCATCAGCCTATACAAGTGTATAACCTAGTTATTTCCTATACATGCATATTAAATTTCACTGGTTACAAAGAGCATATTGATATTAATGTTTTAATGATAAATAAACTGTTTTCATAATTTTATGTAGAATTTGACTGAAGGCTTAACAGCCATTGTTACCTCATCTGTAAAGCAGTCCCTAGTTATCCTTGAAGTAAAAAGGGAATAGTGCACAGCTGATGCAATCATGCCTAAAGGTTATTGAATTCACCAAAACAAACAGAGAGAAAACACTTACTTTGCACATTCTTATGACTTAGGTGCAAATCCTGGAGTGTATTATAAACTGGTCTTTACAACCTACGAACAGATACTATAAGTCAGAGGGAAATAGGAACTCCCTAGGGATGCTGTCCAAAAAAAGAAAAGTAGCCTCTGTGGAGTAACTCCCCCTAAGTCATGCTGCCACTGCTGCTGAAAATATGTAATGAATCCTTCTGCAGCTGGAATTTCAGATGCCATAATCCCTTACAGAATGTTGTCTAATTATTTTATTATGCATAATAAATGTAAAATATTTATTTTAGCTTACATAATTATATTAAAAATGTATGCTATTTATTCTCAGTCTTGTAAGACATCCTTCACAAGTCATATACTTTATAGAAAGGAATGCTTGCTGTTTTGCTGGCCTGGCTGTTTGTTTTATACAACTTCTACACCTTCTTATCTACAGCTGAGGAACACTCCTGAATATCGCCCTCCATTCCCTCACCACCACAGGTACTTTGTGCAAAATGAACCATACAGTGGAATCCCAAAGAAATGAATAAATAATTTTCTTTAATCAGAGCAAAGGGATGGCATGAAGCACATTAACATAATACCTGTCCCACACTCTCCTGGTCAAAGTTGTAGCAATACTCTTTCTGCATCACAGAACTATGTCAGTGCTTCTCCCGAGCACTGTAATCCAACAAATCTGACCACGTGAGAAAAGCAGGGTTCTGCCTTTTGCATGCCCCCCTCCATGTAACTCAGATCCATTTCACTGGAACATCCCCCTCACACACACCATGAACATAAATTGCCTGAAAAGTTGTGATAGTTAATATAGAAAGTCAGAACAAATGGGAGCTAAATTAAAAAAACTTATATATGAATAAATGAGATTTCCCATTCTTAGACACATGCACAAAACCAGTTTAGTTCTGAAAACGCTGTATATCTGCATCTTTCATTGACATCATCAGATTTAGAGGAATTTTTCACTTCTGCAATCAGGTAGAATTCAGGTACCTAACTATGCTGCAGGTTTCGAAAGTCTGTCCACAGACTATACAAGTAACAGATTTAGAAACCTATGTCACAGGCACTGTTCATTTTCAGGATGTTATACAGCTCTTCAGTGCTTACTGTGCCCCTAACCAAATGCAAACAGCATTGTTGTCAGTGCAACTCCAGGATGGTGTCATCTGAAAAGTTCAGCCACATAACACATCTTTTTTAAACGACTAAGAAATATAAAATAAGCCTTGCATAAGTAATGGTGGTGCAGGGCCCTGTGAGACCAATTCTGTATTATAAAATTAAGTTGAACATTAATTAAGGGTGAATGAATATTTTTGTATGACAAAGCACATTGACTTAAGAATGGAGAGACATGCTGTGTGATTTGAAAAAGGAAATGCAAAGGAAAATTGTGCATATTTTTATCTAAATAGGGAAAACCTAAACTGAAAACACAAATGCGAAAAATATAGAACCAAAACATACAAGTAAATTTTTGTGTTTATTAATATTATATTCTGCTTCCTTCTAAAGGATTTTAAAAACTAGACTGAAGACATAATTTCAAATTATAATTGTTACTGGAAGTCACATAGTACTGTATCGAAAAGCAGATGTTAACTTCTTTGTCTTCAAAACAAAAACGATTTAGACAAAAATAAGTGTCAAGTGGTCACAGTACAAAAAGTAGAGAGTGAAGGGAACACTTTTTCAAGAATACTGAAGTACAACTACAATCATATGCATACTATAGAAAATTTATAACTTGTGAGCTAAAAATGCTAGTTTAGTTTATTATTCTCGTCAGAAAACCACATTCATTCATGTCTTTTTCTAGTTAAGAAAAGAATGTCCCATGCTGTGTGTTATATAGGGAATAAATTGCCTTTTCTGTTCCATGCAGCCAAAATCACTCTTTTCCCCATAGTATCTTACAGCCTATTTCGCTTCAGTTTATAAAGTTTGTAACAGTTCCTAAATTCAGATTAGTTTCTTCTAACAGCCCTTTTTCTGTACTTCTAGCCAGGGTTAGCTAGTCTTTCATTCACTAGACTGGCAAGAATTTTTGCAGGATGATTATTCAAAATTTCAGGCTGAGGAATTGAAAAGCTTGAAATCAAGAATCTCCAAGAACACTCTGAGCACCAATGAGCTGAATGAGAATAATTTAAATATCTTTTACTTAGCCACTGTTTGCCACTGTTTTAATTCAAGTGTCTCAGACTACTTCATAGAACAGAGAGATCAGTTCACCTATTAATGAAAGCAGACCTTATATTAGCACTAACAGTGCTCTCCTCCATATCCCAACACAAAAAGAGGAATATTCACCTTGCTGAAACTACAAGGCTCATTAAAGAGTCTGCAGTTGCCAAGCAACACTAAACAGCAACACATGAAACAGTCTGGATGAACTTACAGTGCAAGGGCCGAGCTCACAGCATCACAATGAGACTTCAACCACTAGATATGGGGGTGAATTTTATCACTAGATCAGCAGATTTTAAAATCTTCATTTTAACGTTTTCTGTAGGTGACACTTGCAAGACTATATACCATCTGCTGAACTGGTGCAAACAGTTTTATTTACAGAGTTGCTAATAACTTTCCTTTAAAAGAGATGGTACTGGGTGACTTGACAAGGAGGCAACACGTGATTCCTTTAAAATTGTATTTTAAAATGAAGAGAGAGGTGGATAGAGAGCAAAACACATACTTGCCAACAAGGCTGGCCAATATCCCAGTATGGTGGAAAAAGGCAGGACTGCTGAGCTAATAAATACAGCAGCCCCTCTCCGGGCTCCTCTTCAGCTACACAGAGTGCCTCACTGCCTCTATGAGCTTGCAGCACCAGCAGCAGCAGCAGCATAGCTCTGGTTCCTGCATCCCTGCCAGATGTTTTTCAGCTGAGTTTGGAACAAATTTCCTGCAGAATCAAAGCTTCATCAGCTGGTATCTGTAAAGATCAGCCTCCAAAGGTTAGGTCAAAATTGGCCTGTGAAGGATGGAGACTAACATTCTATTGCAATGAAACATTTATTTTTCAATAATGTAAAAGCAGGGCATGCCCAGATATTTCTTGTTAATCCTGATAAAATAAGTTATGCTTGCATCTTCTCTAATAACATCCAGTATAATAAAATACTCCTAAAAAACTTGTTATTGCTTGGAATTTATATACCATACAGAAAACTCTTTACCCAAAGTAAAATGATCCTCTGTCTTTCACTCAGCAGAACACTAGGTTATGCATTTTGTCATACTGAGTGAGGGAAGTGCATCTGCTCATTGCATGTGTGTAACAAACCCCAAACGGATTCTCATCTACAACGCTCCCAGTCTCTAGGGTGTTCAAGCCAAGGAGCTCAAACCCACTGTAACCCACCTCTCATTACCTAGCTCTGTAATAAGACTATTCCTGCCAATTGGGATGATTCAGTAGAAGTGGATGACCGCAAGATTAAGTGTCCTCAAACACACGGCATTAAAGACAGCACTTCTTTTACCTTCAGTGCAGCACATCATGTCACACTAATGCTTATATGCTCTCACTTCACTCAACACACACCTTTTAACACAACTGCTTTGACAAATGAAAACCACCTCTAATTCTTAGATGACTTACTGAAGCTGACAAAACCACTTCTACTTATAAAGAAAAATACAAAGAAAGCAGGGGCATTCTTAAGGTAGCAGCACAGAAACATAGCCCCCTCCCCCCAAGGTTACCAAATTCAGTTCTCTGCAATTCTAGAGAGTGATTTAATGGGTGCTCAGTACAGAAGAGTTCACAGAACATTTGCCCCACACAAACAAAACAATGCAACAGGAAGTTTTGTACAGAAAACGTGTGACCACACAGAAGCTTTCTGTACAAGAGTTTTCTGTAAAGTAGCTCATAAATAGCATAAAAATAGGTATTATGAGAGTAGATAGGCTTCATTATATAGTCTTGCTTTAGGAAACTACATTAAAACTTATACTAAAGGAACATTACAGTTGTATGTTCAGCATGAAAAGAAAATTAAAAAATGCTCTAGTGGTCGAATCAAAAGTTTGACTTTCCCCCTCTTGTGTGCATGCATCACAACACATACATCTAATCATATGCCATTTATCAAATATAATGCTGATTTTTAAAAACCTTTTGAACATCGACTCTTGCAAACTGCCTGTGAAATACTTCTATGGATTCCTTTATAGTACACATAGACTAGACACCTCACTGCAAGGTATTAGAAGTATTCAAGAATGCAGAAGAAGTGTATTTAAGAGTAAAGATTCACTTAAGAAGCAGTGTGAGATCATTTAATAAGTTGTCTATAATGAACCAAAGACACAGGCGATATGCACCAGAAGTAATCTTCACTGTTCAATCCTGTGATTCTTCTAAATTTAATCTATTGCCCTAACATGGGGATGGGTTTTAGTGGTGTAACAAGGGAGGCTTTGCCATGCAACCAACACGATGGCCAACTCTCATCCAAACACCCTGGCTAGCAAGGAGAGGGAAGACTGGAGCAGAACAACAAGGCTCTGCAAAACTGTAACCAGCTCGAGTTGCTTCCAGTTCTAATAAGTGTCTGGTGAGTATTTAGGCTGCTAAGCCTTTTAGAGAACTTTTCCTTTCTTGGTGAAATGGTTACAACTCAACCGAGAAAAAATTCAAAACCGCAACTGATTTGAAAAGGCAATGCAGATAAGCAGCCTCACCACAGAGAATTCCAACCGACACTGGAGCAGCTGTGAAACAAACACTCAACATTAGCACTGTAGTGTTACCACTAAAAGGTTTCCCATCATTTGTTTTTCTTTATAAAGTAATACCTAAATACTGAAGACTAAGTTTTTAAATTTAGCTCCTAATTTAATATGTAATTACCACTGCCCTGATGGTGTTTTAATGGCAATATATTTTTATTGGTGACTTCAAATGAACCTCATCTGATCACCTTAACCCTTCTCTCATCATGCTTTAGTTAATGACTCATTACCTGTAGTCACACCAGGGACATCTGTAAGGCTTTTCTCCAGTATGGACACGCTTATGTCGTGTCAGATGTGATTGTGTCGTGGAAGCAAAGTTGCACTCATCACATTTGAATGGTTTCTCTCCTAGAAGGTGACAAGAGAACATTATCAGTTTTCATCTGTAGAAAAGGAAGACAAGCCCAAACTTCTGGTATATCCCTTGAGACAGCTTTTAGCCCGTGTGTATATAGCAAACACAAATATAACATAAATTTCCAAATACAATGTATTAATTGCAAAATATGACAGAAACACATCGGTATCCAACTAACTTCCCACGTGGAATTACAAAGCAGCAAAAAGGAGGAGAAACAACTGCACTGAAACCGAGTAACCATGTTCTGGGTCTTATTCCATGAAAATATCGTAACCAGGTGACAGGCATCCTTCTCACACTACACCTTCTCTTGAAGCTGGGCCAAGAACACCCTCAAAAGCAACACTGGGGGAGATAGAAGGTGAAAAATCACACTGATGCTTGTATTCAGCACCTGCTCAGAAAGGAACATTTCCAGGTGAAAAGTGTCTTTTTTTTTATCTCCAACCTTGAATTTTTAATGTTATCCTTTAAATAACGTAAATAAACTGGGACTGAGAATATGAACCAGAACTCTGTGCTCCATTCCCCCTATCTTGCCTGCTAGTCTTCTGCCCTTGTGAATAGTTTCTGAACAGTAGGCCAATTTTCAGCAGAAGGACTTGAGAGGTAAATGAAAATACAACAAACAAAAACCAACCACCAAACCTAGACTAGGGCAGTATTTTCAGAAGACTAAAATTCAACCTCTGCTGAACATGCAGCTACACTGAAAATTTCTAGAAGACTACTAATTGAAGAAAAGTAAAAATCTAAGTTGCTAAGTGTCTGAGTTGCTATGTGAAAAGACTGGAGAGGTACACCCCTCAGAAAACACTAAGACAAAATCTCATGACAGATACACACACTGTGATGACTAGCTAAGACACCTGCATCCCATTTTTCCAACTGGTTGCCACAGAAATATTCTGTGGGTCTTACAGGCAGATGTAGTTACCATTTAGGGAGGAAACAGATTTCCTGTTGTATGGAGAAGACAAAAGCCAGCTCCTGACTTAGGTGATCTTCACTGCAGCATGTGAGCCTTCAGAGGTATTTATCTAAAAACTACAATCAGGAATCAACACCCCTGACTTAAGAAACCTGGATAAAACTGCTAGGGACAGATATGCACGTTGTAGACTGTTCAGAGGTCTAGGACGGGCAGTTTCAAAATTGAGCCCTACGCCTATTAGCAGGTACAATTTGAAGTTTTTCAGACTGACAGAAGACACACCACCAGCATAACACTATCAGTAAGAGTCGCCTTTTGCAATCAGTAGCAAAAGGCCACTCCCAAATGGCCATGCCTGCATGACAAATTTTTCAAGCCTGTTTATAGCATGAAACAATGAAGACTTTGAAACAGACTTTGCCAGAATTCTGAGAAGAGAGAGAAATCGGCATTTTTTATTCTTGGAGACTCTTAGGGTTTTTCCTCCCAAGGGAAAAAGATACATAAGGTCCTCAAGGCCTGAAAAGCCCGTAATGCTGGATGGAAAGACAACAGAGCAGCTTCTGAAAGCTCCATAAAGAGTTGGAATAATTGCTTTTAGCAGCTGCTGGAGAGAATATCAGCCAGTGTTTTTCATTTATTGTTTCATGGGACAAGGGAAGGTGAAGGGGCAGGACACAAAGGCGAAGCCTCTATGCTGGACAAATTGAGACTGCTAGAAAGAATGTCTTTCCTGCCCCAAATGGGGTTTTCTTGTCAGACTCTGACACTCAGCTCTGGAGAAGCTGATTCTCCCAGCAGCTCGCATGGTAGTGGCTGCGGCTTCAATTAAACTCTCTGGGAGGCCATAGACTCTCTAGCAACGTAACCTGTTCTTGAACTGAAGATTTCCTGTTCTGATTTATTTTATCATCTAGCATTAAAGAAGATAGCAACATTTTCAAGCCTAAGTAGTTAAGCCACAGGTATTTTAGATAACATACATACTGATTTAAACTGCTTTCATTTAAAATGCACTAGAACCTTGCCAACTTGCTCCCTTGTAAAAAAAGGCAGATCTGAACTGAAAGGAAATTTTTAGTTTGCCATTCAGGGGAGAATGGATTGAGTAAAGGTTTGCTGCTGTGCCATGGCAGGGCCAGTGGGGCTGACAGCTGAGCAAGGGCCTGCTGAAGCCAGGAGGGCTTGCAAATTCCATCGTGACTGTAAGAAAAATGATAATCCTTGCCCACTGCTCCAGGAAGTTTCTCCTTAGGAAATCCTTGTGGCTAACTGCTCCTGTCAAGTAGACTATGTGTAAATCTCACCTGACAGAAAATACATCACAGTAGCACCACACAACAAAAGCCAACTAAACTGGGAGGAAAAAAGACAGCCTAGCACAGCCTGTAATTCTCAGCAGCTGTACATGGGAAACAGTATTTTTATGGAAAATTAACCAGGTTAATTAGTACAGTTGAAAAAAAATTAAAAGACAACTAGGTATTTCTTTGGGTTGAATGATATTGAAGAGTATATTAGCTGCAGGAGTACTTTTATTTTTTTGTTTATTTATTAAAGTTTTCCACAGACCTGCTAATTTAAGTATTTTTTGTCTTCCCTATCTATGGGCCAGGATGCTTCTAATCAGTCTTTGTGTCACAATTTTCCTTCCATCCTTCTTGCCCTCAGACATTTCAAGCAATAAACATAATTCTTTTAATATGGGTTGCCATTAAAAATTCCAAGAGGACTCCTCTTCACCCCCAGTCAAGGTTCTAATTCACACAAAATTAAAATTACACCAATAAAAACATCAGTATTGACAATATTTTTTTAAACAGTGGTACATAATATCTTTAAATACTGTATCCAAAACCGTAAGGACAAATTCTACATATTTAAAGACAAANAAAAACCCCCCCCCCCCCCAAATAACCATTACAGAAGACCTTTTTGTGTCTCACCATCTCTACCTTTACCAATAACAAGCCTTACCAAAAAAAAGGATAGGTGCCCCAAAATGACTCAATGATCAACAAGCTCCATGGGGGGAAAAAAGAAGGACATACATTCCAAGATCAAGGACCCACTTTATGGGGGTTTACTTTGTTTTTAACACAAGCACTTTCAAACTGCTACATTTCCTGACCACAGGATCATGAAAGAAATGGCTTTGCATTTTTGACAATACTGCAAACAGCTTCTGAAGTGCATCTGTTGTTTAAGTCACCTGACATAGAAAATTTGAGCTCTAATAATCAAAATTTGGGAAAGCAAATGAAAAAAGGGCCAGTTCATAGGGAGCACTGGTCTATAAAAGCAGTTATCAAAGCTGCTGCTAACAAGTAACTGAAGTTTTTTCTTTCTCTCTTGCTACTGGACAATTTCTCTTAGGTAGGGAGAAAGTTTTAAAACCTCAGGGTTTTGGTGTCTTTGATAGTCAAAGGTTTGCTGTAATCAATTCACCAATCTGCTGCAAATGTTGGTGCAAATAGAAAAGAGAAAACAACAAAGATGCTCTTCAAATTTCATCTCCTCTCTTGCTGAAAAGAGCAGTAAGTCTTCTTACTGTGCTACATTTCCTGTGGTATTCAACATTATAATTTTTTTAAACTGTGGTGGGGAAGTTGAAGGGAAGAGGCTACATTACACATTAAATTCAATGCCGAGTAACGTAACTACACATTAAAGTCAAAGAGCAGTTCACATGAGAAATAGAAACACAAAGTGAGTCACTCATCTGGATAAAAACACATACATTATTAAATTTTCTTTCTTTATTACATTGACCTATAAATGTCTTGAGAAGTGCAAGATTGAAATGAGTGAGCAGAAGCAATCATACAAACAGTGCTCTGTACAATATAAGCTACCATCTTCAAAAATGCATGAAAATATTTGAACAAAGACACGCTCTCCTTAAGCAGTTCCACAGGTTCATGGTGACTGCCACAGAAGTGCACAGTAAGTGCACAGTAAGTGCACTTACCCACTAACGCTGCACTACTGTAATGTGCGTCTATCATCCCTGGGAAGATCCCACCACAAACAACACATGGAACGCAAATGTCGACCGTCGATGTGTAGAAGATGAGGTTGGGATTTTTGCAATTTGCAGGAGTGCTAACCAGCGTTTAAAAAGGGATTTCATGCAAGAGAACACAGGCTGTGACTGATCAGCACTGTTGGACTGAGACAGCTACTACAGCACAAAATGGAAGTTTACTGGGAAACATGTAAAAGAACGGGCAAATAAATGAGTAGAGCAGAACAATAAGAGCAAGAACCTAAAGAAAAGACATTTTAAAATTATGAATTAAGTGTTTCCATGTTTTCATTTCAAGCCAGAAATAATTACCCTTGTTTTTTTTCTTTCATGCAATTTCCTAGTTGATCATGATTAAGGCAAAATATTTAAATTATCTGATATTACATGCTTCTTGTGTGTGTCTAAGTGTTTATGTGTGTGTGTTTATTTTTGGTGGCTGATTTAGAGGTTATTTACCCTTCTTTTGTTACAAAATTCAGGTAATAGTTTAATTCTTCGTGGAATTCAACTTACTGTAAATCCAGCAAAAACTAAAATTTGCAGCATTATTTACCTTCCTATCTTCAGGAAGATTTTCTTAATGGAACAAAATAAGAATCAAAAAAACTTGCTTCAGGATGACTCAAACGACTAAATTGTTTCCTCCCAGCCTTGTTGAGACACCAGAACTACAGCATCTATACTCCTTAGGCACTACAAACTATCCCTTATTTACCACATAGCACCAGCTGATACTGCAAGCAGTCCAAGTTCCTTAAGACAGTTTATCACAGCCTAGGCGGCCACAAGTGCCTATTGTAAAGTATTTGGCAGACAGAGATGTAAGTATTCCTTTCAGTGTGATAAAATTCTGGTCAAACTCTGGACTACTCTTGAAGTTGCCATTGCTTCAATTCACAAAATAGAAGTTAAGGCCATGGATATTTATACAGTCAGTTAAAGACTTGCAGAATTCTATAGACAGGTTCTTGAAGAATAGGAGTGGAAGAAGGTGGACTCAGATCATAAAATAATGTTGGAACATCTTCCCAGGAAAAAATCAGCCAACGACTTCGCTTATTCTCTGCCCAAAGTGCGCACTTTTCACAGGTCAGTCATTAAGGACATGACATATTTAAAACAGAATACAAACATCAGCTGGTAAAACACCAGGAATCTCTTGACAGGTCAGATTATTTGTTCCTACTCTACAGTTTAGAAAGCCTGTATCAAGGAAATCTCTATGCAGATGCATCATGTTTGTAAATATATTAAGTACATTTTTCAAGTCTTAAAACTAATGGCTTTTTCTTTCAGTTTAACATTGCTGTACTTCTTTTCATTTAAAAACAAAAACATCTCTTCAAGTGATAACATCCCATTTACCAAACTAGTCCCTACAGTTTGCTCCGCAAGTGACTGAAGGCCAGATTCTGCCAACTTTTTTCACACCAAGTTATACTTCATGGCCCCTGTAATATTTCCAAAGAAAATGCATCTTTCACAAGATAAAGGCATTTGTCCAGGTACATACAAATAATTTCATCTAAAAAGAGAAGAACAGAGTAAGAAATACCAGAATAAAGGGCATCAAAATTCTAAGTGGCTGGTCCTACAGCCAGCCTTCTTTTGTGTCAAATCTCTACCAGCAGCTGAACATTTCTCTGGGGTGTTGGGACATCTCAGGCCTTGAGGCTGGGACGAGAGGAGACTTGTTAAGCTGGTGAAGACTCCTTAACTACATGTGAGGATTTGTTCATTTGCCCTTAGATTGTGGACCTCTGACAGGAGATAGAAGTAAATCTTGGATTGGAAGATGTTCTGTGTCAGCCCCCTAGACAGCTTGTATTACAGTAGGGAATTATTTAAGCCATTTAGACTATTTTTGATACCTATCCCTTTCAAACCTGATTGTAATTTGCTTTGGCATTCTGCTTTGGGAAAATTGTGCCAACTGGGGACAGAGAAAAAAAAAAGGTACAAGGAAAGGTACAAGGAGGAGTGCATGCAGCTAATGAATGAGATAAAGTTGAGCACTGGATGAAAATACAATGGAACCCATGTAGGTGCAAAAATGCTAGCAAAGGTGGATCGTGTCATTCTCCTTGAAACAAATAGAAGCTACAGATAATTTTTCTGCTAAAGAATCATCTCTGATTGTTTGTGCCACAGAGGCAGATAAATGCCAAAAAGATAGATCCCTCTGCCTCTGAGATACTGTCCTGTATAGTATAAAGTTAATAGCAAAGTAATAACGAGCCTCCAGTCCTGACATAAAATATAAAGTTATGCTTGCTAGATGCAAGCTTCATGATCTATAACCTGTAAATCCCTGTGATCATAGCACAAGAAGTCTCTACCACACTGGCAAAAGAAGGGCAAAATGCCTTCAAAAACCTGGACAGCTTTTCACCAGGAGTACACCATATTTTCAGCCTAATTTTCCACATAAACCAGGAAATAAAATACTTTTTCTCTTGGCTGGTGGCCTAATGATACCATATATATATATATTTGATGATAAGGCTGTACATTTCTGAGAAATCAGATCTGCACTCACATAATAGATACAGACAAGAAAGCTAAATACAAGACTTTGCATTTCTTGTACTTCCCCATCCTGAAACGACTGTTTACCATTTCTGTGGCTGCACTGACTATGAGTCCTAGACATAGGCATCATCTCAATGTGTCACATGGCAGGCCAATAAAAACAAAAGGTAGTTTCTATCCTTATGATAACAATGATTTAGTTTTTGCTAAAGGATAAAGTAATTAATTAATCAATTACTTAGCCCACATTTGTTAAACTTGTACCAACCTGAGAAAATTCTTCAAAGCTCCAGAAAAACAGAAACTGTTAATTACAACTGAAGCATACAGCTTCTATTCCAGTAATTGTAATTGCTCATGTTATAATTCAGAGTGTAATAATAAGATAACTTATTATATTTACTAAATTACTTTTATTGGTCACTTAAAAAATACAAACTTCGTGCAGTGAATGGGAACGGACTGTGGCAGTAGTCTTCCACAAATTTATGTTCCTTGTTATTAGACAAAAAAAATTCTGAAAATAGGATTACTATCTAGACTTGCAAACAAATTTTGGCCCTGAATATACTTTTTTTTAGAGCTTATCTGTTTCAAGATATTGCCTGACCAGCACTGAAAACCCCACCTTTCTGAAAGCATCAGAATCTCCTCCAAATATGGTTGCTTTAAATAAACTGGAAACAGGGTGGGAAGAATGGCTTCAGGCTCTCAAGAAAGAGAGTAGCTGCTCTCCAGGAAATTACACATTTAGATGGTATATGTCCTGAATGAAGATTAGTTTATACAGGGACATAATAAAATCTCCCACTGTGATTCCTTTACAAAATCCATGGAAAATTCATGATGTAACAACTACAGCATTTCATTTGTTAGCCATTTCTTTCCACTGTACATTAGACAATGGTCACTTAACTCACACAGCAATTCCTGATGATATTACATTATCCTCACGATAGTCAGTAAAACAAAAAAACTACAGTGGCTTAAACAGCAACACTTCTACGTCTGTTTGAACAAAATCTATTCAAATAATCAAACACTTACGAGGAACTACTAAAAAGCACAATTAGGGTAGAATGTATTAATAAATGTTTAATACTTACACTTTTTCTGGTCTTCTGAAACTAAGAACCAATTTAATTTTGTCTGATATTAAAATTTTATAACCAGGTGGTAGGAAAGCTTTACTAATTCTGGAAGAGAAATCTTGCTTTACATGCCAGCCATGTGGTAACTCTTAAAGTTGCACCTATTAATTACAAACTACCTTAAAATTACAAAAGGGCAACTGAAACAACACTAGCTTTCAACTATGCTTCAGTCCAAAAAAATGGATTAATTTATATGTAGTCTCTAATTTTCACCCAGGGACATTCTAGCAGTCTCTTGCAAAATCTTCACAGTAGGTAATCTATTTGGGCCTTGGAAAAAAAAAAATTAGTAGACTTAGTATTCACTGAAGAAGAAAGCCAATCCTTACAATTCTACTTCCTTCAGAAAAACACCCAAAAAACCCCAAACCTACCAAAAATACTCCCATCTTCCCCCAACCAATTATTCAAACTCCCAGCTAAAAGATTTGATGCAGACCCTGGGCATACCGATTTCACAAAAACGAGAAAGAGCAAAGCAAACAATAAGCCGATGTAGTATTTGTGCTGTAACGTGCTATTTGACTTGTGTTACTCCCCAGTGTAGAGGGACTCCCTTGCTGGGGAAAATACAGCAAAGAGTAAAGACAGCTTTACTGACCTGTGTGCTGCCGCCGATGCTTGGTGAGGGCATGACGTGTCCCGCCGGCAAAGCCACAAAGGTCACAGAGGAACGACTTCTCGCCTGTTGCAACAATAAACAGATGAGGGACTGCGGAGGTCACAGATCATTAAAACATATCTATCAAGGCTTTCAGGGTTACTAATTCCTCCAATCAAATGTTTCCATGTAAATATGTCAAATGGGAATGAAATTACCACTGCGGTTTATTGACTGTGATAAAATCTGAAAAGCACCACTGAACATAATTACATACTTGTCAGACCCATAAAAATTAGCTTTATTATCAATGGAATGGTTTTGTACAACTTCATTTCTGTTAGATGTCTTCCAGATGGGGCTGCTTTATGCACTTGAACAGTTTTTATGCATATCCTGATTTTTTACAATTCCCATACATCTGGCCTTTCTGTGCTGAGTAAAGATTGCCTAGAAAAAAAAGTTAATATACTGTATATATGATTCTGCTTAAATAAAACATATTTAATTTACTAACAAATTAAAGGCACTGAGAAATTTTCAACAGACTAGGTCACAGTCATCTTTAGTTACCTTCTATTTATTAATAAGTATTAAATTATTTTCTTGAACACAAGAAAAGTGCAGGCAACAATAAAAGCCAAATTATTCAGTACCAGTGGCAATTCAGCACTGTTTATGTTTCTGAAGTTTTCATGACATAAAGAAAACAGGTCTGGGGATTGCTACTGAAATTGCAGCAGAACTCACATTGTTGGTCTTCAAATGATAATTCTTCATTCCAAACCTCTGGACCAATTTGAGAGATTTTGGCAAGCTCAATGCTCATTAAAAGTGTATAAATGCCCTCTTTTTAACTTTTTTTTTTTTAAACAGAAGCTAGGATTTTGCCTTGTTGCCTATAAATACAGTTTATAATTTCACAGAATATTTTTACCCAGTATGTACTAACATGCACAGAAATCTCAGCCCATAAAGGCAGCATGGAAGATCATTATGAATTAGTAACACTAACCTCAGGCATAGACTCAATAACCTGAGATAAGGCTGAATTTTTTTTATTTTTTTTTTTTTTAAATTCCATTAGTCATTTGGAGCCAAATTTTCTCCTTTCACAGTAACACAGCAGAAAGGGGGCTGGTGGGGCAATGATGCTGAATTCATTGAAACTAACAGTCTCCTTCCAATTCTTCCCCAGGGGGAAGGAAATTTAGTTCCTACAAAAGACGGCTGGGTTAAGAGTTCTGGTGTCAAATTACCAAGTCCTCCTGTGGAGACAGAAGGATGGAAACCTCCATGCTGTTTATGCCCAAATAACCAGGCACAGGAATACACAGACTTTCTGGAAAGGCACAGTGCATTAGTTAACTTTGGATGCTGTTCATATAAGCAAGAGACCATCTTGTGAGTGGGAGCTCCCAGGAGAGCCCCGCAGGGACCAGCTGCCCTCTCCCACCACCACCTCGATGAGGTCTCTGAGGAACCCCAGCTCCTCACCCCAGCTGCCCCAGTGAGGGAGTCCCTGGGCCCTGTGATACCAGGACAAAAGCAATTCCAAAGTTTCCAAGGCAGCTTGAATCTTGCAGCCAAAAGGGGATGACAAAAGTGCTGATAAACTTCTGCCATGTAGCAAAGCTATGAAATGCAATGGGCACATATTTCAGAATTTCACTGTTTCAGAAAAAAAGCAACTGGTGCATTCTTATTTCCTGCACCCAAATCTGGTCACGTAGAGCAGACTGAAATTTTACAGGAGGACTTCAGGCTTTTATGAAATTTTGGTCTGTTGATAAGAGTATCCCAGAAGAGTACCTACGGTGCGACATAATTTCAGCACCTCTTATGGGAGTCAATTCTAACGATTTGTTATTATAATTGAATCTAAAAAAAACCATCAGAAAAAGCAGAACAGAAACCCATTCTCATTATCACATGAAGAATGCATTTCTTCTAAATTATGTAACAAAATCTGAATTTTACTGCAGAATGTTTGTCAATAATATTGTTGCTGAGGCTATGCATGATTGTTACACAGAGATTCCTGCAAAGTCTCTTCCAGGCTTTTTAAAAATTATTTTATGGCATTTTAAAAATCAGGATCTTCAGCATGCAGCACTTCAATTCATCACAATATCGAAGAAAAGGAATAGAAGGACTACACATAACGCTTAATTATAATTAAATATTAATTTAATTAATTAATCAATTTTATGTATAAATCTTTCTAACTAGCAGTAATGCCTAACACCCCAGCATAAAATTCACACTTTAAAGTTAAATGCTGTTCCATGCCTACCAAGAAATTGCTCATCATCTATATATTATCATAAATTAGCTCATGTTGTGTTTAACATCTAGGAGCAGACTTCAGCATGGCCTGCAGCTTCATACACTAACGAGGACACAGAGCACCTATAGCATCTTTGCAGGCTCACGGATTTACTGGGTAGTTTATATTTGGGCCTTTGCAACAGCTTTCGAACCACAAAGAAATGATTCAAAATCAACCAAGGGCTTTAAAGTAGGGAAACTGATCCACCCTATAAAACAATCTGCCAGTTAAATACTCTACACTCCTCTAGGTCGCACCTGGGAGCTCTCACGCAGGCAGGGCTCTTGAAGGAGGCTTTGGATCTGAAAATGTGAGACTGGAGGAAATTTGGCCCCTGCTTGTTAAAATCAGGAAAGGTGGTGACGCATCTGATTTTTTGTAGCATTCATTTTCAGGCAAATTAATAAATTAAGTACCTTATTTGTTGTATACCATATCATAGTATACACACAAATACAAACATCTCCAGAAACACAGAGAGAAAACTTCATCATCTGTGACTTTAAGTTCAGCTGCACAGTATTTCCTAGCCCTGAAGCTTGATGGGGGATGAATCCCTCATACCTAGACATAATATTTCATTTGACGTTTGAGCATGTATTGATACATAGATGTATTTTACATTCTTCTGGATATGCTTAACAATTTTATCATTCTGATCTCAGAATTTGCGACTTTTTAACTTTTAGGAAAATGTAAAGGTAATATTTCACTTGCTGTACAGGGGGCTGATCTAACTTGCCATGTTTACATGATAGCAGAAATGCAATATAAAATGGTCCTTTTCTTAACCACTTGAATTAGTTTCAAGTGTGCCATTTTGCATTCAAATGTAGAAAGACACGGAAACCAATCCTTTATTTTCTATTAGAAAACAGCCACTGTCCCCTATCTCTCATTATGGTGCAGACTACAAGACCTAACAACAAAAATCCATATTATTGATCTAGCCAAGTCTCCACAATTATTCTTTAGAAGGAAACGCCGACAATAAATTACATCTGCACTGGCTTTTCATCTGCTGTTCGATATAAGTGATCTCTCAGGGCAGGCTGGAGACCTTAAATCGTCAACACCCTTGTCAAAGAAGCTAAGGAGGCCTGGGCTTCCCACAAACAGCTCTGAAGGAACTTTTAACCTACAGTTTCAAGTTAAAGCACAGCTTTTCAGAAAATGGGGACGAACCTGTTCAGGAATAATAAACAAATGTTTTTAATTCCAGGGAAAACACTGCATTTGATCTCTGTGAGAAAATGGCCAGGCTGTAGGTACAGCAGTTTTTCCAAGTCTCTTTTTCACTTTCCCAACCACACACATGTCTAAGTTCCTAGAAGAGCTCAGATAATGTAATGTCAACCTTATACCGCTTTTCTTTATGTACTATAATTATATGAAGCCTAATAGAATTTCAAAATCTGCATTCCATACATTTATTTCTTCTGAAACCAATGTCACATATTGGTTGTATGAAAAATGATATTTACTGTTATTAGCACTGAATGGTATTTTTAAGGACTTCGGCATATTTCACAGGCACTTATTTTCTAGACACTGCACTTGTCACAGCTTAAATTTTATTTAACTTCAAACCTAGAATTAACAATGCCTGTTCCCTTGCTAAAGGTTCTGTATAACTTAAATCCATTAAATTTAAGCCCGTATTTTACAAAAATGCTCACTTGACCCATCTGAAATACATCACCAAAGTTGAATTTTTTTTAGTAATTATGGTTCTCTGAAGAAAAAGATAATCTAGCCTGTATTTCAGAGGGTATTTTACTTGAGCATACAGTGCCACATGCACACAAACGCTGCAAGGAGAGAAAAGGATTCCTATTAAAAATAGCAAGTGCTGAAGTGCTTATTGCTTCTGCTGTTTCCTTTGCGCTTGTACGAAGTTAACCGAGTTTCTTTACATAAAACCTGATGTGCTTAGTTGCCAGCAGCTCTATCCATCATTTAATTGATAAGGGAAGGATTAGCACAGGAACTGGTAAGAGAATGTGTACTTTTACATGTGTGTACTTCATTAAAGAAATTAGTTGTGTTTGAACAATCACCCCAGAAGCTCAATTAAACCAAACTCAGATGCTGGAAAACCTAATTTCAGGCTGCGGTGAGGTCTTCCCCCACTCCAAGTTCTGTGGGACAAGAGCCAGGAGTGAAGGCAGTCACCCTCCTGAAATGCCTGGGTTTTACTAATTGGCTCCCTTGCTGCCATCACCGTCTGGACCTCAGCCAGCCTCCACAGCCCCAGGGAGAAACGTGTTTCAAACCTGTGTGAGTCCTGAAGTGGTCCTTCATGGCGGAGGCCGTGAGGAAAGAATAATGGCAGGTGGGCCAGGTGCACTTGAACGGCTTCTCTCCCGTGTGCAGCTTCATGTGGTTCTTCAGCGCCCACTTCTCCGTGAAGCTCCTGTCACACAGGTGACATGTAAATTTCCTGGGTAGGCAAGAGAGGAGGAATTAGCAGCCTGCACATGCACAAAGCCAGCGAAGGAGCGTGTTTTTAACCCAAAGCGTGGTAAATGCATAGACTTTCGTGAAGAGAATTGCAGACCGGGTCTGTCATGTCTGTATAACCAGGCATTGATTTTTCTGTCGAGGCCTGGCACTTCAGCCATTTATTCTCTGCTTTGCGGTTGGGCCCAACGGGTTTGAAAAATTCTGTTACAGTCCAGTCACCCCTGAGGTAAATGTGAGAATAGATTTCACCTGTGCAGGCCCACACCACTTATCCAGGGCACGGGCTGTCAGAGCAAAGGCTAAATGAAAAGCTATCCATACTAAACTACTCAGACAATCACACTGCTCGGTGCCATGCTGCCGCTGCCGTGCCGGCTTGAAATACTACTTGTAATAACGCTGTTGCGATAATAAACAAAAACTGCTTCGGAACGAAAATGCAGTTTTTTAAGAGGGGCTGTAGCGATGGAAGTAAGTGTTTTCTGATAATGCATTCTCCTCCCCAGCGCTACCACAGGAAACATAAAAGATCCCAGTCGTGGCAAGGAAGGAGAGAAAAGGCAATTTGTTCTGCTGAGCAGAGCCACCGCACCTCTGCGCTCGGTGAGATAACTTGGTAGCAGCATGCAAAGCCAGCCTAAATCTGAGCAAACCCTGTTTCATGTCTGGGCTTTCATGCTGTGATTTTTGTTAGAGTAGATGCCACGATTCCGATGTTTGTGTTTTACAGCTGTAATATTGCCACTGAAAAGGCTTTGTCCCTCTTCCTCATTTTGCTCTGTCAACATCAGGCTGCACCTTCGCATTATGTGTCACTGTCTCAAATATAACGTGAATTTTTATGCTCACGAATTTTAAAAAATTAACACAGAGATCTAAGCCTCAAATTTTCCCCTGTTATTGTCTTGCGTGACATTTTAAATGTTTCTTCATGTTTTTCAGGAATAAAATTAGTCTCCCCTGCTAAGAAAAGGAAGAAAAACCATACAAATACATTAAAACCTAAAAATACAGACCCAGGGCAATTCCCTAGAAAGGTATTAAGTAAATCTGACTTACAGAGATTTCTCAATGGAGACAATGTAAAGGGCCAGGTAAAGTTTCATACCTGGGTAAGTAGTTCAACCTCATCATGGATGTGAGATTACTTATTTAGTAAATTGCTACTATTTAAGTGTTCAGCATTACATTGTAAAAATCCTCTTTCTTATTTGGGAACAATGCATAGGGGCAGAGGTGCTGCACGAAGAGCCTGTGCTCTGCAGAGGACACGTGGATGAGGTGCAGGTCAGGAGGTGATCACAGAGAGATACGACCAGGGTGTCAGTAGGTCATGCTTATAAGGAGAGTATAGATTTCATCTCTTTTACCTACCTACACCGTAGAGAACAGGTCATTTGCCCTCCACACAACTAGAACTAGACTTTTCACCTTTAAAAATGTTTAGGGAAAATTTGGTAAATTTCAGAATATTCATTGATGGTTTTGTAAGAAAGGGTTGTCTGACCCAGTGACAACCACGCTATTTTCAGCAGCAACTGTCCTAGACTACAAAATGCCCTTATTTTCACTTGTCTAGACTGTTTTTCCCCTGTTTGCATTGTGAGGTCCATCTTTTATGACAGCCTTATCAAAGATGCATTATTTTTGGCAAGTTACAAGCAAAATGATAAAATCAATCAGGTATGCCACTGTCCATAATCTAGGAAAAAGCTAGATGTTTGAATATATTAATAATGCAATTTTCACTCAGTAGGTTTTTTTTCCCAAACTGCTGTACAAATATAGCAGTTTTCATGTACGCATAATATAGCTAACTTAAGATTTCCTTAAAGGATATACTTAAAAATGAATTATCTATGTTAAGCAACCTATTTAAACAAATGCAAATTTCCCCCAAAAAACTATTTTCACAAGCACAGAGTGAAAGATAAAGAAGACTTGTGTACAGTTCTGCTATATCCCAAAGGCAAGAAAAAAATTTTAAAAAGTAAAAAAAAATATCTATATATATACGCTGAATTGAAAACAGACTTTCAAATTACTATATCACTTGATCACTGCTTAGTGGCACTAGCGAATGACAAATATAGCTAAATACTTCCAAATGCACAGTAAAAAAATATCATGTCCGTATATCTCCCTGACAGGTCTTCATGCATTTCACATTTCAAAAGCATGACAGGGATCTTATTTCTAAGATAAATTCCCCTATCTACTTATTTCCTCGTGTATTTATTGTGGATCTAACCTTCTACTACAAGAAATAAATAAGCAGGTTAAGTAGATGCTATCTTTTAACAAATAGTTTCTTCAGACTGTATTACAACTTTATGAATGTAAAATAAATCCCTCATTTTTAAATCCACCAAGACGTACATTTAACAGCATTGCATCTATTGAACCTCAATGTGTACTCTATTATTCACACACAATAAAAATGTTAAAATAACACTGAGAGTCTGTCTTTGAAGTGACAAAAGCCAGAAAAATCGGAATTAAAGGTACAACTCCATCTCTAACTAAACCCTGTGTGTGCCTTTGGTAGCAGTCCAAATAGGGTTTCTGACATTTCTTAAGCTATCTTTGTATTCTTTTTTTTTTTCCTTTTTTTTTTTTTTAATTTTTCTCCTCTAATGGAGAAGGATAGAAAAAGATCAAAAGAGGCTTCAGAGATGATAGTGATTTCAATCTGTCTCAGGTTCAGAGCCAGTAGAGCTGCTTAGGGACTTCAATTTATATATTTTTGTAAATAAACAACTGTTAAATTCATCAGGCATTTTTTGTTTCTCAGTGTCTCCAGACTCAGAGAAAGAAAAGAATACCCAATACTGCTGCTTTTCCTGATGGTTTGCACCCACCCCCAGTTAGAAAAGGTCCTTTTAAGAATTTTTCTCAAAGAAAAGGTTGCAGTATTGCCAATTCTCACAAACTGGTTGGCGGTATCAGCAGCAGAGCGTGATTTACAAGGAATGTAAATAAAAGTATCTACCCAGAGTTTTAAGAGGAATTTTTTTTCCATGGTGTTCCTAGTTCATTCAACACACAGGATGGCCCTGCTCTACAAGCATCATTTGGTGGAGAAATCTTTCACCCTTTAGAATACCTCACACACAAAGTTCTCTGATCTTTTTCTCCTTCTGGATAACAACTTACACACATGAGCTCCAGTTTAACTGTTAAATCCCATCTTTCCCGACAGAGAGAAAGCAATAACAACTGAACAAATTAATTCCAAAATTCGAAAAATACACTTTCATATGATCCATCAATGGGGCCCAAGTTTCTGTTACTGTTGATAAAATCACAACAGCGATCCTTTAGATGAACTGAAGGAGGAAATGGAGACTGTGCTAGATCTCAACAAAAGGTGATGGCACAAGAATACTCATATATGCCATGTGACACTACTCTTTCTAGCTGAAAACATATACCACAGTTCATTTGCTTTTCTGTCCCTACATACATGCTCTCTCTGCCTTCACTTATCTTTTCCTGATCCTGTGTTCAGTTATGTTTTTCTCTTCTCAGTGCCCATTTTTGCCACCTTCCTTGCTGCTACTTAAAACGTCCTACACAGAAATGCAACTCTTTATCCTTACTCTTAACCCATAATGTCCATACTGACAAATTTATAGTCAACCAAACAAGGGTATTTTAAAGTGCAAGAAAAATTAAATTTCACTGAAAAATACATTGTATGGTTAGATTTAGCATATAGGAAGCATATGTGCTCTTTCCTCTTCACAAACCAAATTTTCCAGGTATGGGTACACAGGAACTGAGTACAATTGATGTTTCACAATTTCTGGATTGGAAATCACATAGATCTTGGGCCCTGAAATCTGATGGAACGCTGGATTTACAGGACCTGAATAATTAAATATAAGGAGGGGGATAGGCAGGGAAGGGGTTTTAAAAATTTCATAGTGATTTTTCAGCCCTGAAACCAGACACACATTAATTCAAATATTATTATACAAAGTCTATGCAGAAGGTATTGATGATATAACTGTACTGATTACACCATATCTTCCTAATAAGCACCTACCAGAAATACAAGCTGCCTAAATGATATGTAGAGAAAGGAAATATTCTTACCCTCAACAGTCTTGCAAGTACTTAAGCAGACTGGTATAACAGTGGGATGAAAAGCTGTGCAACATGTCAAAAGCAATACTGAAGCGTGTACCATTCCTGCAGCTTACTAAACTGGATTATTACATTAAACGGCAACTGAAAATCCAACAAGTGAACACACTTCTCTAAGTTCTTGAAGTTTGCATCATTTATCTGGCTTCATTCTGGTGACTCACAACCTGCTGTCAAAATACATGTATGAATTTTAAAAGTAATTTCACCACTAAACTGTACCTCTTGTTAAGCCTTTAAAAAAAATGGGTGCCAGTAAATAGGTAGCAAAGGACAGTTTGAAACATGCAGTTTTCCTCAGGAAAGACAACTTGCATGAAAGAATTGCATAGTGATGCCTTAAAAATGAACACACCTTGGAAAACTGAGCAATGTGTGAGATGATGTATCACATCTGTGCAAAAAAAATCAACAAATTCAACCCAGTTGTTTGGATGGGTCTACAAACTTGACTGCATCACATTCTGGACAGCACTTAACATTTCTTCAGCCGTCAGGAAAAAAAAGTGTTTCCAAAACTGCCACCACCTCAATTCTGAGTCTTAACAGAAGATTGTTCTGACTTGCGCATCAGCAATAGGTTACGTGCACCAATTTCTGACCTTTGCTTCAGCTATGAAATATCAGCAATTTCAAATTTACCCATCCTAACACACTGGGCCGAATGCTTCATGTCACAGAAGTGACAAAATTGGCCCATTGCGTTCAATTCAGCAGCAGAGCAGAGGAAAATGTAGGCCTGTAGGTACAGGTGGGTTAATAATTCCATGGGTGCTATACACACCAGAACAGCACAGATTGAATTCTTCAGTCTCTTTTCTGACTCTGCAGTACACTTTGAGGTGAAATGTAGTAAAAATTTAGTCTTGTTACTTTCTCAAGCATTTATACCTCTGAAGAGAGTCAGTTTCTCTGCTGAGGTGGCAGCTATTATTTCTACATCATTGCTTTTCAGAACAGAAGAATACTATAGATTTGTATCTTCCAAATTAAAATTTTTTAACATAATCTAGCATAAATGAAGTAGGACTAAAGGTTACTTTCTGTGAGGAAAACAGCCCTGCGAGCCAGCTGAAAGACATGATGCAAGCACCAGACACAGCCTCATGATTCCCATTGTATTCATTAAGGCATAATGGAAAGTTTTAAATTTATCATCTTCCAGAGTGTTATAATATTCTGTCAATTTTGTAACATTAATCTTGCTGCAGAGCTTTTTATAACATAGAATCACTTACAGTAGTGTCACAGCCTACTGTTTAATGCACATAAAGGTATGTTTCATTAACACTACTCTATGAGTTTTTACTAGGACAAATATATAATGTAGAAAAAACTGAACATCTGTATATAATAGTAGTGATTCAAAAGCTTTTATACCAATAAAACCTACAGTTTCATTTGAACACACTTTCTTTCTTCACCTAGAGGATGCTAGAACACAGTGATGGAACAGAAACCCTGGATTAACACAATCTAATGGAATGGTGCTATAAAATGGGCAGTTTTTTGCAGTTTCATTACCTTTATCAGCTGTTCTCCATCATAAATTTCTCAGTTGTTACTACAGTACATGTGACAATGTTTTTACTCAAGAAAAGCTTGGTCTACCCTAAAACTATTCTGAATCTATTTATCTAGATTCTGGAAAGCCTCTGGAATTTATATTTGATTCTGGGGGGAAGAAATTCAGAAGGATTTTGAATTCTGTATAAGGATATAAATCACTTGATCAAATGCTCTACAGAGTATTTTACATAAGCACAAGCAGCTCATGACATTCAGGCAGATGAAGAATAGAAGGGAAAACTAGAATTGTAAGTCAGTCTATGAATTACACTGCATGGGACTCATCCACATGTTTGTAAATACAGGTCTTTGATTTTTAAGAGCAATATACACTGCATTGGAGTTTAGTACATCCAACTCAAATCACAAGGATCTTCACGATTGTAAACATAGGCTCTGCTATCAAATGTTTGCACAGTTTTAAGGAAAGAGATGCAACTACCTTCTGACACCACATTTGCTCCTAATGTTACATCAAGATGCCATTTACAGCCTCAGGACATCTCCAAAGATGGATGCAATTAAACTAAAACTTGTCTTTAGAAATGTATTTTTATTTTAAGTTTATTAGAACCATTACCTATCTCCTAGGATATTAGAAATTTCCCTCAGTATCTTTTGAAAATAGAATAAAAATACTTATAAACAAATACATTTGAACTCAAAACTGTTGGGACCTTAAATGGTTGTTTCTTGTTTCTCAAATAGAAAACAGTTCCTACGCTTTAACAATGCTTTTTGATATTTGCTGTCAGTTAGGGGTTTTTTTTTGGTGGTGGGGTGGGGGTGTTATTTTGGATATCTGGCAGGTGTCCACTGTAAGATTAGCAGCTTACAGCAGAATAGCAACATCAACAGGGACTTGTGTCATTAGAAAAAAAAAATCCCAATAGCCAAAACAATCAACTCAGAGACTCATGGATTCTTGAAAAGACATGGTACACATCAATTTTTTGCTCAATCTTATTGTCCTCTCTCAGACAGAACACCCACTCATGTAAGAGCTGACCTGTTATACTAATGAATATTTGCAGGACATACTGTTCAAGATTGAGTTTACTGTATACAAAGTGAACAGTTTTAGCCTTAAGCAGAGTTTTTGTTTTCCTATGGAAATGTTCTCTTCAGGATGGACATCCAACCAGGTCTAAGTCAAACTAGACAGAAAATTAACCAAATAAAATGTTTCTAAAAAAAACCCCAAACTCTACCACACGAGTAAACAAAATATTTTTCTTTCTTTCAGGGTTCTGACTACTCTTATGTTCATGTGTATATAACTTTAAAACATAAATAAATTGCATCTCTGTATATTCTTTAAGTGCAGAAGAAGATCAGTGATTTTTGCACATTTGCACTCAGGTACTTTGGCAGTCCATTCATTTCTTATTTTTCTACCACATTAAAGTCTTCTATCCTTCTATCCAAAAAACACCCCAGCACATAATGGCTAGAAACCAGTAGATGCCAATTCTTACTCTGACCTACAATTAATTTCCAACTTAATGAAAATATTTATTAAAAATATATATTTTTAAAACTATAGAGGTCTTCCAAAAGTGATGAAAACTACTCTGTTGCTAACAAAACCAAGGAAACACAATGAGTTTAATTTAGGTCACAGTGACATCAGAGAGGTTTATTTATTGCCAGCTTTGTTGCATCCAACAAAGCTTTAATCTGTGACATGCTGTAGCTTGTAAAACAGCAAAGTGGTATGGTATCAGAGAAACTACACCATGCCATACATTTCTAAAAACGTCTGGTGTCAAGCACATTACATTCAGCAACATCATCAAGAAGAAAGGGAAGGGATTTTTGGGGGGGTGTTTTTTGTGTTTTCAGTTTACATTTACAGCTGAAACAGCCTTTGAAAATTCCTATGAAGACTTCACATACTGAGAGACAGCTGTTTTTTTGTAGTTGGAGATGATGAGAGTACAATGTTTTTATGAAGCTGGAAATCAGGGCAGACCTTAGGTTTTACAAAGGGAAAGGGTGAGAATCAAGGCTTGGTTCTGTGAACCGCAGAGCTCATCTGGTATCAGACAGATGCACCTCGGAAGGACAGAAGGGTGAGAAAATCAGATTTCAGCACATGAAGGATAAGGACTATTTTGCTCGTTCAAGCCAGAGTTTCATCAGGGTATTATGGGAACAAAGGAATGCAGTGGGCTTTGAGTACCAAAACCCCCTCCAACTCCAGCCATATTTGGGCGTTGATGGCCTGCAACTCCTTTGGGGAGCACCCAAAAGCACTTTGGGGAGTGTTAAAGCCACTGCGAGCAGATTAACGGAGCCTACAAGGGCCCGCTGGACGAGCGGCTGCTGGGAATGTGACTGAGAGTGAGACTTTAACAACTGCTCCGCTTGCCTAAAAAGGAAGTTCCTTTTAATTTTAACCAAGTGCGTATTGGGAAGTTTATGTATTTGTAGTTCAGCTACTTCTTAATTACATTTAACATATGCTACCATACTGCAGACTACTTAAAATATCACACTTACTCAAATCCACATGCCAGTGATAGTTTGTATCTGGGTTAATTTAACCCGAGTTCAGCTACCAATGTGAAAAGTTCACCTGCTTGAGAGAAGCCCAGATTTCCCTGTTTGTTCCTAAAGCTTCCCAGCATGGTCTAGGTCTGATTAAGGGTCAGTTCCAGTGTAACCCTGCACTGCCCTGCTGATGAACAGACAAATCACGACTTTAATTTTGACAACTGCACTTTAAAGGGTTTATTCTAAAAAAAAAAAAAATTAAAATAATGATATCGTTGCTAGCACAACTAATAAAAATTAATTTTCTAAGGATGTGTGGTTAGTATGTATCCTCTTTAGATGGAGGAGAAATAAAGGGAAATTTCCTCAGGGCTAGAATAAGCTTTTTTTTTTTTTAATTTTAAATCAAACTGCTCAGTCAAAAAAGCATTTTATAGAAAAAAAATTCTTAAAACTCAGAATTTTTCCTAAATCAGTTTTTATTCAATTAGTGGTTGTTTTTTAAACAATTTTTACTGTTTTTTATTTACACTTGAAAGAAATCATATTAAATAAAATAAACCGGTCATTCATAAAAAAAAAATCAAAAAGAAAACAAAAATAAAATCCCCTAAAGGAAAAGTAAGACTATATGCTGAAAATCACAAACTTGATAAAATAATAATAATAATAATAAAAATGGCAATATGCCTTTTATTTAATCTCTGCAGCTGATAACACTACAAATTGGTTTTTACAAAGTTACTTATTTCAGTATTTTATTTAGACAAATATCTGTATGGCCTTATATGAGAACGACTGTTGGTTTGTGATTTTAATAGCTTCTCAGAATAAGAGTCCACAGTTGTCACAGAAGAGCAATACCAACTTATGCTATGATTTTACTGACATCAGTAAAATATCAGACAAACTCAGTTTGACTCAAATCAGCTATAAGCAGTATTTTTTTCCTAAACCTAATATTATTATAATGCGATTTTTCATTATTAGTCCAATTCAACTTGTATTGAAGTCAATGAGATTATACTGAGTTCTCTAAGTATTAGATCAGGCTCTACGATGATGCTGCAGCTACCACGAAACAAGTATTGTCAAAAGGACTAAGATAAAGTACATCAAGCTTATATTGTTAACAAATTACTAGTTTATTAAAAACTCAGTTTCTAAATTCTCATTTACTTTTCATCTGTTTGTTTATTGTATCTCAGCTGGTATAATCAAAATAACTGTTCATTTTCATTTTACATGAGCTGTTTCAGTCACTTTCATTTTCATGGTTTTGTCCACTGGCATAATATTCACAACAGTTTGCCAAAATTACTGGAAGATGCTTAAACTCAATTAAAATGTATGCCTTATACTTCAAGCAAGGGGAAGACTGATACTGACCTGAAAACATTTTACAGTACTTACACAGAATTTTCAGTTTAAGCATTGGTCAAGCTATCAAGACCTCTTTGAGTATTGGCTTTGTAAGGTTCTGATTTTATTTCCTTGTGATTTAGGCAAAATACCGTAGCACTCAGTTGGCAGAAAATACTGTATTAGATTGACTGAATACTATTTATGATAACAGTGGAACCACAATACAGCGAGAGATGATGAGACTGATATAATTGTTTTAATATAACATGCAAAAATGTTGCATATGTGGAGTAGGAGAATTGAGAGCAAAGAGGAATATTATATGTCTGAGAAAACAATGAAAATCCAGCTAAAATTCATGGCCTTTTTAATATCACACATTTTGCTAAAATGCCAAGTGATACTCACAGCACTGTGGTGAGTCTTAAATCACATATATTCTGCTACTGTAAAAACTGCAGATTCAAAATTAATTAAAGTCAATATGTCTAAACTACAACACACAAACTAATGTACAATCTCATTAAAAATATACTGAGATGTCTATAGAAAGCATCCCAAGATTCAACAGGAAAAACATCTATTTGGAAGTATTATATCGTATTTATCACTATTTTAATGTAATGCTTATCACTAATGTGCCAGCAGAAGCTTTCTTCTCAGAAGGTTAACTTTTTGAATTAAACAAAAATTAACACATGGAAAGTGCTTAATTGTTGTTCTCTCCCTATTTTTAAACAGAGGAGGTGCATAACATTACCAAGATATGCATGTATTTTTAATTAAGATTGTATCATTCAAGGTTGTGATTCCTAAGCCAATTTACTATTTCAGAATGCAGTTCTCCTTCTAAATATAAACACGAGAGGATCAGAGCATTGTTGCACAAATCATTATGATTTTAACAGCTGTTCATTTATGGTCTCCATCATTTTGGAAACAATAGGAACATGAACAATTGACTTTATGTACAGAAATGTATTCTTCTGCCAGGTACGTTCTCCTAATCGGTCATGTTTCTGTTATGCCTTACCTCCTTATGACCTGGAGATTAATTTTCTTAAGATCCTTCCCATGAATTCTAAAGAAGGTTCATTACTATTTTTTAAATAATGGGTACTACCTACTTAAAAAAATAAAAATATGTGCCACAGAAATTACAAGAACTCTGAAGTTTAAGACGGAAATAAGCATTTCCATTGTGCATGGTTTTATACTAAATCTTCAGATTGATAAAACAGTAGATTTTCAGGACAGCAGATTACTTTTATTAAACTACATTTCAGATGTATTTCAATCATATTTTATTACCCTTTAAAATTAAATGAAATCAGAAGATTTAGGAGATTAAATGCCATTAAAAAGGATTAGACTATCTTCCCTATTATAGTGTAGTATTATTTCTACGTTTTCTTTTCATTTTGTCCATAACAAAATATGTCCCTACCAACAACAAAAATGTATTTGGTAGGTTGAGATCATGGACTGCCTATTATTTACTACAAAATAACTCAGAAACCACTCTTGAATAATAATTTCTATGACAAAAATATTGCAGAGTTCACCACACTTGATCTAAGTAGGTGATCTTACTTGATCTAAGCAGGATATTTTCCCACGTCAGGTCTGGTCTGCTGAACAATCAGGCAAATGACAGTTCTATACCAGTGATAAACCATTACCTGTCCCTTAAAATTTCTGAAAGAAACAGATCTTTCTCAAACTTGGTGGCACTGAAACTAATGCAAACACCCAGAACAGGATTTTCTTTCACTCTGTGTAACTGCTGTCTTTATCAATTAATCTGATCCTTTCTCTGTTCGGGAAGCCTGCTCAGCTATTGCTAATAAAATACCAAATTTTCACATTGGATTTTGAAGGACTCTTATTTCTAGACCTTTTTCCAAGCCTTAAGGCTGAGGGTGCTAAACATGCTTGCTCTTCACATACTTATCCCAGGGTGTTGTCTGCTCTTTTAGCTGGAAGCAAACCTCTAGTAAATTCCTATTTATCTCCTTGCCAATCAAAAAGTGAATGACTGACAGTAACAGAGCCTTATCTACGACTCCTGTCTGTGGTGCATTCTGCTAAATGATGTCATTGCTCTAGCAAGAGAAAATAAGCAGATTATTACAGTGACTAGAAGCAAACTAAACATTTGGATTTTTGCATGGACAGATTTACACACTGTCTGTCAGATAAAGCACAGTTTGCCTGCTGCTTACACAACAAGAATGTGCCTGACAGCTTCTTCCCAGCTTTAGTATCTGATTACATAAATAGGCCATTCCCCACCATTCCTAAAGACTGACAGTCTGTCTTAGTTTAAAGAGCAATTTCTGACTATCAGCCTTTCTGTCTTGCACACAAGGCTGATTATCATCAAGGCACTTCCTGGAGGTCCAATCAGTTGTTTTTTCTCTTGAACTCAGGACATAACTTGGAGCCACAAAAATATTAAGAAAATGAAAAATTCTTCTGTAAAAATTTACAAGCAGCAAGCCAAAACTTACACTCCCTATCACAGTGAAAACTGTTGCTGACTTCTAGGAGCATGTAGAGGAAGGTATTAGGTGACCACTTTTTTCATTTTCACAATTACCACATTTGGGGAAAAAAATCTTAAAAAAGACAAAGTAAAACAAAACAAACTGAAAAACAAACAAAGAACAAAAACCCACCTTCCCACAAGTAACAGGTAACTACTCCCCTGCATCATATTAAAAAAACCCCAACAAAACCAAAAAAAGGCACCCTCTCCACAAAGTGTCTCAGGAATTCATAAAGCATTCGTTGTCCAAGTCTGCAGTGGCCCTTCCCAATTTAACTTCAAAACTGTCATAGAAAGGATCTTCACAACCTTTTGTTTGTTTTTGCATTAGCTGTGCAACTGTTAGTTCTTTTTAATAATTCTGCTTTTCCAAATCATACCTCAATAAAACTACGCTTTAAATTAGATGCATTTTACTGTTGCTGTTGACTCAAATATTTTTAAGGAATGAGCATGTAAAAGACATGCCATTTTTCACAGCTAAATGTATGCAGGTGTTAATGAACTTATTTAAAAAATGGTTCTGAGCACCGAAAAGGGTAAACACATAATAACTCTGCTGTTTACAATGGTAAACAATTGCAAGTCATAACCACAATATTGTTCCTAGTTATTTCAGCTATAACTTGCAAGGCTTCATAGCCAGACAAACCAGATGAAATATGTTGCTGCAGGTCTGCTCTGATGGATCCCTCTGAAATATCCACATTATTGCTTTTATTTTATTATGTACCACACTTCATAACTGTACACAGCAGACTACAATAAAAACTGCACTACACTCCTTTAAGTACTTATTAAATAGGTCAAAAAGTTACCATAACAAATAACTTGCTCTACTCAGGGTCCATTAATAACACATCTTGTTGGGATTCTAAAACAAATGGGGAAAAAAAGAACAGTGAAGAAGTGTCTGTTATTTGATGCTGCTGCCTAACAGTTTGCACTTAAAATGCAGGGTATTATTTGTCACAGCATTACCCAGCCACTGCTGTTTAAAATATCAGCATTGACACAAGATGGAAAATTGTGCTACACACAGGTTTGGGGAAAGGGCAAGAAAAAATTTTGATCCTACAGGTAAGGGCATCTTATTTGCATAGATAAGAAATGCCACAAAGCCTAGTGCTTCCCAAAGGGTAGGAGCCATGAGATCCAGGATTGAGTTTTACCTGCACAAAATATTTTCCCCTTCACAGTAATTTCCCTAAAACACGAATTCCTCGGTCTAGGCAGAAGACTGGAAAGGAGCAAACCAGCAGACCCTGGCAGCAGACAGTGATGCAGGAGAGCTGGACACACACAAGAGGCTGCTTCAAGGCGTGGGAGCTGCTGCACACCGAGGCCACAGAGGGGCAGGAGAACGTGATGGCCAGAGGAACGGAGGGAATCGGGGAGCCTGCAGGGAAACGAGATCCCTGAGGTACATGGAAACACAGATGGGAAAGAAAGGAAGGAAAGCCTTGTGAACCTGAACACAGAGTGGTTTGAGGAGCCCTCATGGGGCATGGCTGACGTACTCCTGGCACGTGTCGGGTGCCCACTGACATCTGGAGCACTGAAGCAAGCCAGGGAATAGGCGAGAGAGCTGCTGGAGTTAAGATGTGTGGATATGAACGCAGTAATCCAAATTTTATCAGGGAAGTTGGACAGCAAAGACAGATCAAAACAGTGCTGAAGCAATGGCAATAGGCAGACTTACAGATGGTTGAGAAGTGGGAGAAGGAGAATTCATGGTAAAGGAAAGATGTACAGGCTATGGGCAGAAGAGACAAATGGAAGGCTTTGGTAAGTGAGGAAAAAGACAGAGCTATGCTTGAAGATGCCATTCGTACATAAGCGGTCCCAGTCTGTCTTACATAAAAGGCTCTTGCAAAAGAAAAAAATACACATAATGGTGCCACAAAACAGACACATCAATACAAATAGAATTTAAAATGTGAAGTATATATAGCAGAAATTATGTTACACTTGGTCAAACTGATTTAACTGAAAGAAACTGAAGCCCTTGATGATCTCACTATTTTAGCTTTTCAAATTTGTGGAGTAAAGACTAAATGGTGTATTATTTGAAAGTTTAATTTTGAAGAGAAGAGAGAAAAGAGAGAGAGAAGAGAGAGAGAAGAGCAAGTCTGTGGAACTGAAAAATGCCCCAAAATTTTATTTCCAGCAGCTGAGATGTGTCTATTGATTGCCACTGTTACTTTTGAGGACCATAAGTGATGCAGAATCTGGCACCTTTTTTCCTGACTTCAAATATCTATCTGCCCTTTTATATTATATGGAAACATACACAGTAGAAAGGTTTTTGGGTTGTTTTTGTGGAGTGCCTAGTTTCTAAGAAGTTTCAATTGCTAAAAAGTATCCTAATCATATATATCTGAAACTGATTACCAAAAAAAGAATACAGAAAAAGAAAAAAAATCAGCAAAATGAAACAAATTGCTCATAAATCACATTAATAAGTGGGGTTTTAACTATCTGTAGCATGTAGAATATTAACATCTGATGTGCCTATGAATAGTCATTCCTACTAGTATACATTAAATGTTGTAATTGGTTTAAATCAGCATAGGCCATCTGTCTTTAATACTCTTATTACAAGGCAGTAAGCAGAGAACTATTAGAGCTGCAGTATAAGCTGTAAGATCTTTACCCGTTCTTAAATCATTTAAAAATAATGAGAGCTTT
>VXBT01005405.1:1532582-1567582 GCA_013400235.1 Oriolus oriolus | reverse complement strand
TTTACACTTGCTTTCTATCACAGTGATCTGAAATTTACAACAACCACAGCTGGATACAGAGTAAGAACTTGGGCGCATTCATCTTCCAGTTCTATTTCAATCCCTCTGTCATATTCTTGTAATAAAAAAGAAGCATAAAGGACTGCTTTTAATCACAAAATCACGAAAAGTAGCCCCCCATAAAGACCAATCTGCGTGTTGCAGCATCACTACCAGCTCCACCGCAAAGGCTGTTTCAAAGATTAGACCACCTGGTATGCTGTGGCTCTAACAACCTCCATCCATCTAACACCTCAGCAAAGAGATGGCAGCTTCATATTTTGCCCTACTGGACTCAGGAAGTAAAGCTTAAAAAACCACAGCCCTTACTTCTCTCACAAATGCATTAGAGAGCACTGCTGCCCCTATCATTTGGCCTCAAATCGACATGCCCGGTTGCTTGAAGACAAAGCCAGTGTGATAATTGTGTCCAGTAAGTCAAGGAATAAGCTAACCTAAAACAACACTTATTTATAAAGGATGCTTTCATTTTTCTAGAAATTCTTCCTCCAAAGAATGGACTACATCAGGCCCTGCATATTTTACAACATCTCTAATTTTGACTTCTAAAGCTAACACAGCTACAGGTTTAAAAAAAGCCTTATTGCACCACTTTGAGAAAATTCAGCATATATTTCTTTCTGTGAAATCACAGCTCAGATGAAAAAAAATTAAAATGCCAAAACCAGAGTAAGTTTTCAACTGTACACAATGCATAAGCCCAGGCACTACGCTGCATAAGACACAGCAAAAGTACAGTGCTTTCCATTCTTTTACAAATGTTCAAGTTTTAAAAAGTTCAAGTCTTTTCCTTAAAATTCAAAAACCATAAATGCATTATCCCTTTTCAACTTTTCATAACAATGACCGACCATGACAATTATGTTCCACAAACCAAAATAAACTTTAGAGCAAAAGGGTAGCATAACACTGGAGAAGATACACTGCATATTACAAAGAGATTAACAACTCTGTGGAACATATTTCCCCATGCATACTCTCAAATTAACTTTTTTATTCCAGCAGTTCTTGATATATAGATTAAGACAGATTACTAAAAGGAAATCAGTGAATGGCCACACAGAAAACTTGTTCCTTTGCCCCCAAATGGCAAAAATAAGCAACTTGTACTATTCTACTTACAGTTTTTGTATTTTCCTGCATAAAACCCATAAACAAAGAACATGAACCCACAGGTAACCAAAGCTAAACTAAATGCAGGAGGATCTTGCAGGCAGAAGCAAACCATTAGAGACAGGAGGTTCATCTGGTAGAGACGGCTTGTAATGTCCTCTCGCACTACATACACTTAATTGATGCCGAATTGCAAGTTCGGGGTTTGTATTCTATTTGTTTGGGTTTATTTCCTCCTGGGCTATAGGTTCTGTATGTGAAAGTATAATATTGACAGCTGTTCAGATTGGTGAGCGAGAATTGTCTGTGACTACCAAAAAAACCCCAAAGACAGAAAAAACACATATCTTCATATTGGCCAAAGTCTGGCCACAATGTAGACTTAAAACATTGTTAAGAATTCTCTTTTCCAAACCACAGACAGCGATGACATAATTAAAAGAGCTAGCTAACTAGAATCAACCCATGAAGTTGCACTGTAACTTCTTTTTATCTTCCATGCTTTTTAGATGTATGAATTCATAATAAAAGCTACATTACATCAAGCTATAATATTTGAAAAAGCAGCATACAGTACACTGTTCCTGTTGTACAAGGTAACATGAAAACATGTTAATTAGGATTTAAGAAGCTACATCAGAAAATACTATTTTATTGAAAACATTCTATAAGAAAGTCATTAAGTAGACCCATTTTTGGCCAAGCTCACCACAAAGTTTGAATACCTTGCTGGATACTATCTATTTTAAATATAACCAGTAAGGTGTAATTTTACTTACAAACTGACCTTACTTAGAAAAAACCCCATATAGTGCAGTATCATATAGCATCATCAAAAATAAGCTTGTTAAAATTAAAATAGGACTCTTATAGACGAAGTACTATATAGAGCAGCCTGTGAGAAGAACAAATAGAAAAATATCAAATACCAGTTAAAATATTGGATGACTGTCAGGTGACAAGGCTGTGAAGCTTTTGAATGACTAAGAGATGTACTAACTACTTTCATGTATGTGGCAATCCCCAATATTTTATGACTCCAGTTTGAAAACAATATTGTTATGGACATGATACTGTTGTTTTATATGATTACTAACAGTTGTTAAGGATAGCTGACTGTAAAAAAAATTTCATTCACCATATTTTTTGGGGAGCAAGTAAAAAAGGACTGTGCTCAAGTCTATCTGAAATCAAGACCATTTCCAAAAATTGGATGGTTGAAGCAAGTGTAGAATTTCACAAACCTGGTCAAAGGACAGCAGAGACGACCAACACAGAAAGCAGCCACTAAAAATGTGCAACCAGAAAGTCTGTAGCTCGGGTAGATCTGCTGTAAACACAGCCAGAGGGGGCTTCGTATGTCCTATGGAAACACTGATCTAAGCTAAAGGTTAGGAACAACAATAGGACAATGCCCAGAGTCATGCACACAATCTATGTGCTCCAGCCCATTTTTGCTCAGAACACAGAGCAAAACCCAGCAGAACAACTGATAAAACCACTTGGTTTTGTTCATGTCCCAGAAACAAAAACATCTGGGAGAGAAAGTCTAAGCAGCAGTGTTGTCACTTGGCTAGCATGAGAAGCTGCTGCTTGATAACAGCTTTAGTCTTGTCACTGACAATCACCTATTAATGATGTCTTTTAAAATTCACCTAGGGAGACTGATACAAAATCCAAAAAGAGATTTGGAATACAGCTGTCATAACAATATGAGTGAAACAAGTGAGCAAACTCTTTATTTCAAGAAATTGGTTATTGCAAATGTGAAGCTGAGTGGGAGAACCGACCTTTACTTCAGATCTCACAAATGAGCAGGAAAATGTTCCCTGCACACATGCTCCTAGGCCAAGGGATAAGTTGGTAAATCAGCTAAAATTCCCTGAAATTCTCACCTGCTTAGAAGTACTACTAGACATTTTATCGATAGGTAACTACAAGTCAGATCAAATCACTAAGTAATTAAATACTAATACAAGAGGAATTAATTTCATTGATTAAACCAGTATTTCTACTTTACTAAACAACTACCAGCAGATCTCTTATTAACATATTAGGACTTGACTTTATTTATAAGAAATTATTACTTTATCAGCAGCAAAGCTACAAAAACAGTCAGTATTTTCAATATGAAAAATCCTGTTCATGATCAAAAGGGTTCATACAATCTTAAACAAAAACAAAGCAAAGCTTTGAACTGGCAATAACTGTAACTATTAGAAGTTCTGATTACAATGGCATAAACACTTATTGCTGTCCATTAACTAGACAAATTAAATATCTTCAAAATTATGGTTTTCACATCAGGTTTTAAATTTGCATGTGGTATCTCCAAAAGATGAGGTATCTCCAAAAGGCAATGCTTTGGTAGTAAGTTACATCATAGCAAAGTGGTTTTTGAACTGTTGACCCATCATTTTTTGAAAATTGTGCAAGTAAATATTACTTTTTCAAACTTATTCTATGTATTATATGATCAGGCGCATGATATTGCCGGAATACATCACTGATACAAAGGGAATAAAGAGTAACACAAGAAACAATAGTTTGTATCAACACTGAAATAATGCACTTAGACCACAAAAGTAAATGATCGGCCCTTCTAGCAGATTTTAACCTTAAGTTGTCTGGATTCATTATTCCATGATAACCACAATGCTGTTTGTTGATTTACATTTCTGATTCTGAACTATTTTCTGACGTGACTGCATTTTCTGTAATTTCTTAACTGCTTTAACTAATACAACTGATGCAATTAAAATGATTGCCCAGTCTCTGTATTTGCTAGGAAATGAAGATTCAAAGAAAATGGAAAAAACTAGGAGAAATCTTTAGTTAAATTAGTTAACCCTTGCATGTTTTGTAATGGGCCCACACAATTCATAACTGTTTATATAAACATTCACCGACTGCTGGTACGACAATTATTCACAAGCTGATGGAAGTTCCTGCCCAAATTCAATAATGTCTGAATCAAACAAAGGTTAAGATGAAGGTTTATTTCTTTAGTATTAAAGAATCCTCACCACCCACAATAGCACATATAGAAAATAAATTTTGCTCCCTTGGACACAAATACCTCTGCTCAATGAACAATGGCTTTCACTCTGCTAATTGGAGAACAGAGAGGTAAAGGTCATGTGTAAAAACAATAGGGGATATAAAAATAATGCAAACTAAGGAAATTACAGCATTTTCCAATTGTCAGCGTGACAGCTACCAGTGAGAAATAAGGACATCAGATACATGTGCCCTACTGTGCAAGGCTGGGTAACAAGACAGTCTCCACTCCAGTATGCTGGCAGCATGTAAACATCTTCTCTTTCTAGGGACAACGGGCTATGCCCCAACAAAAGTAATAATTTTCTCTAGAATTACATTGACCTGGAATTCAGCGAATAATTTCAATGGGAGGAAATAGGAAGAGTGAGGAAAGGATGGAAAAAGAAAAAAAAAAGGCTCTGAATTAGGTCATGGAAGTGTAATGGTTTGAACCATTCTTCTATTCGGAGTAAATGAATTTTAATGTTCCTGCACATGTTTAAGCATTGCCTTGTTAAGCAGTTTGGTTGGGTGAAAAATAAGAGCAGGGATTAGACCAGCATTGTGCACCTAACTTATTTTCCATGGACGAGAACAGACAAATGCAAATTATAGGAAAACATTCAGGAAAAAAAGTACATGCAGGCAAACTATCATTTAACTTTTTGAAAAATCTTTATGCCTATAGTTGTGTCCTTTTCTTCATTTAAATGACAGATGCGGATGTTGCTCCTAGTAGTTAGCACTCATATTAATTTATTTTTAAGTGTTTGTACACAGGTTTCAGACCACATTAAGAGAACTCACATTTTCAAATTAAATTATAGTAAGGAATTTTTAGTCAAGTTTCCTTCTTCCTCCCATTCTTTTTCCTTGCATCTATTTTAAACAGTTGCCTTGAAAATGCATATACCTCTGAAAAGCTCTAGATAGCAATTTTTTTCAGATTTCCGAAGGGTTGTCATGTTTCAGCTCTTTTCCCCCTACTTACTTGTCCAGTCTTCAGTGTTCTAAGACATGCACTTAAAGGATAATAAAAGAAGACCACATTATGTGTCAAATTAAATGTTGTTGATACTTGCTTTAAGTGTACATGCACTGACATTCTGTTATGGATCAGCTGCTGGACAATAATCCTTGCACATTCCCTGCCTGACAGACTGTTCTGTATTTTGTTTGAGATGCTCTAATGTTTCTGACGACCCATACAAGGCCACACATTTCAGCAAATTTTCCAAATTAATACTGAGACCAGTTTACAATGTTTTCTTCAGTAGAGCTCAGTCTTACTGATTGTGTCCTAAATAATAAACCATGGCCTCAGGCAGTTTTTCTCAGAATGTTTATGATGAGAACTCATTCATCTAAATCTACTGGCCAGTGGAATAAAATAAATCAAGAATTTCCCAAAATATAACAATATTTGTGTTCTCTAGATAATTGATGACTGCAGCTGCACTAATTAAAACCCATGTGAGTTTCATTAATCTTGGTCACTGGGACCAATTGCTGCACACCACACCCTGATCACTGCACATCGCCCTTGTGTCGCATTCAGGTGAGGCTTGACTTTTAGTTAGACTCTCACTGCGTCACTGTACTTTTTAAATCTGAACTATCATATCATGCATACACCTACTGTGCAGCTACGTGACTTAATTCAAAACAGGCAAGCTCAATAATAAATTAAAAATTTTACTTCAGACTAAATTATTTTCAGTAAGATGGTTGTCAATGCTCTGCCACCCCAAAGAAGGCAGTGAGGTATGGAGAAGGGCAAAGACTATCTGTAATAAAAAAAGTCTCTAATCAGAGGAAAAAAATAAATAAAATTAAATGTTTTTCAATGTTACTACAGTGGCATTTTTTTTTGCATATGACACTTTTCTCTACTGGAAATCAAAACTGCACCCTCACTAGAGTATTTCTAGGTAATGGGTATATTGTACATATATTTTTCTGTATCAGAGAACATTTTTATAGCTGTAGATATGCTTTGCTTGTTAAAGAAAAAGAAATGTGTCAAAAACTTGTGGTTCAGATAAATATCTACAGAAATAGCTATAACTAATGTTAATAACTAAGCTGCCTTGCAGATCATAAATACTAGGAAATATAAATAACTCCTAGAGACAACTGCACAATCTATATTTGAGGAAAGGCAACATTTGAGTAATCAATCACATGAAGCCAACACTGTCATAAGCTGAGTTTATGAAAATACTTGTAAACATTTATTAAATGTAAATCCCTCTTCAAAATGTGTGTTATCGGAGATCCCCATTTTTTCATGCAATTTGGAGTATGTAATATACAGCAGCTGATGAATATACAAGAGCCTTGTTGCAGAAGCTGCTTCCTGTTGGTCTTTCAAAGTGCTGGCAGTGATACAATTTCTTTCAAACTAATGTCATATAGAACATGTTCTAGAGAATAACCAATACAATTTAAAATCTGGCTGTATCACCCTTACCAAACAAAATAATTCTTGCTATTAACACTGCTTCTCTTTCAAGATTAAGGAGTACATTTTGCTTTCGTTTGCTGATTGAAGTCAAGGGAATAAATAATAACTCATGTAACTAGGAACAAGTTTTGGACCATTATGTACAGGCTTATTTTTAAACCATAATAAAGCTTTTGTCAAAATAACTTAAGAGCTGGCAGGCAAAGTTAATAAGTGCTGCAGTGCAAAATGCTTCCACAGGAAAGCTTCATGCTGCCCCTTTGGAAGGTTCTTCTTATGTATGGGAAGGAAATGTTGCAAATCTCCCCAAAAAAATGCTGCTGTTTGCTCACGCCTGTGTCCTTGGGCGTACACAGTTTGCTCCTCTCTAGTTTTTCTACTTTCTTTCAGCCCTTGAGGGATTAGTCAGGCTCTGGCCAGCCCCCACAGCTCTGAGCACAGCAATCATTTCTCCTATTGACAGCTGTTCAGCACACTCAGACCTAACACCCACAGACCAGTTTATCTGCTTGAAAAATTAGCTCCCCCAAAACTTCTCCAAGAATTACACATAAACTAGGCAGGGATGGGTTCCCAAAACGAGAGACAGTAATGCCATTAGGTGTTATGGATGTCATACATAACAGCATTTGAAGGTCTGAGAAATAATGTGGAAAAGATGCTACAGAACAGCAAAACAAATCAACTTCTGACTGCAACAGAGTTACATCTCAGTGGAGACTCGTGACCCAGAGAGTCCCCACTGTTTGCAGGCCATACACAACCTGCAAGGACAACTCAAGAAGCTACAAGCCTCTTTTGAACATCATCTTCTCCCAAGAGGAAGTTCAGCAACCCATACGCAAGGACTCAATGCCATAATACATGAATTATGTTCCTAGGGTCAGTTCTAGCCTGGTTTTCATCTTTCTTGGTATATCCAAATATTCCCCCCACACCATAAAAGTGAAGTGCTGAAACCCTTACCAGAAAGTAACTACAAATCACTGATGTTATGGAGAGGATTTGTGGTACCCAAAAAAAAGACATAAGCTAAGTACAGGTTTGGGGCACTGTTCAAATCACAACATCAAGCTTTTTCATCCCATTTCTGGTGAAACAGTTTAACCAAGTAACTTCTTAATCAGAGCATTGTTCTTAGTCTCATGGGGATTTCATTATCCTTATAACAAAACATGCAATCACATAGAATGAAAATACAAAATAAAATCAGAAATAGTCTCAGCAAATGTATGTATTGCACAAGGTAATAAAATTGATCAGTACTGCCACAGGATATTCCCCTCTCTCCTCTTTTTAAGCACGGTCATCTTATTCTGTTGCTGATAACACAATCACAGACATTTTAGGACAATGCAATAAGCAGATGTTGTAATACAGCTCTAGTGCCAGTTCTGGTCACAAAGTGCAGGTGAAAAAAATTTGTATATTGCAATGGTAGGATTGGGCAAGTTGTTCTTAAGTAGTAATAGACTTCCTAGTAGAGGTCAACCAAACATGTTCTGAAGTGATTTTTTTAATGGACTTAACAGATTTTCCATCTGTCAATTTTAGTCCTAAATGGGCTATGTTAATATATTAAAAGCCGAAATCTGAGATACTTTTGAAAAGGAAAAAAACGAATAAACCAAAGTCTTGATCAAAGAGGATGTATAACTCACTATGCAATAGGAACACTAATTTTCTGTCTCTTATAAGTCATAAGTGGTTGAATTGATTTCCGTCAAAGTGCTAGCAGAGACCAAGCCTGAAATATTTCAGTACACAAAGAAAAGTTTTTTGAAATTTTTTGAATTAATGAAAAAAGGGCACAAGTGAAAGTATTTTGCAGATGTCACAGAAGTATTCTTCTTGCTGTCCTCACATATTCATTAAATTGACCATCAATGAAAATGAATACTGAACTCTTCCATTCTGTTTTAATTTTCCTTAGTTCTCCTCTATTTTATTTGAAATTCACATATCCCCACCCTTATTCAAGTACCCTATTTTCAAATGCTTCTAAGCTGTCAGTGTCAGTACCTGACAAGCTGTATTTGTTCCAACTGTCTATATCTAAATAAATATTGCTTTTCCATTTATCAAACACATTGTAGTTGATGCCATGATGATTTTTTGCTTTTCTATTATACCCCTTTTATACACTCTTTTATATAGCTTTATATATTCCTTGTGCTTTTAGCTTACATAGTTATAATTCTTTAAGTTCGATAACTCCCCTTAGCCCTAGTATTTCGTTAAGTTTAGAGACTAAACATTCTAAAAGCCCCAGAAACCAACGTCCTCTCCAGTACACATTCTGTAAACAAAGATAGGCCCATCCAGGGGGAGGGTCCCTCGGGTGGGTGGTCTCACCCGAGTCCCTCACTGGGGAATCTTTGATAGATATGCTAATTTTTGCAAGGCATATAATTGTATACACATCATATCGTGTGTGGCCATTTTCTTCGGTGGGGACTTCGGGGTGCATTTTGATTGCACCTAAGGATCCTTAAATAAATACCAAGGTAAAACCCTTTTCCCTCCTAATTGTGTTCAGCTCTCTTAATTTTAAGACCAGGATAAGGCATCACAGTAATAACTGTCTCCACTGAGCACAACTTCTGTTACCCAGAAATGAACAAAAGTAGGAAGGGAGGTTTCAACAATGCTTGCTCAGTAAATTGTGCTTTTTGCGTGTCTGGCTGCATCTAAAGCTGAGTTATACTTTACTTTTGTCAACCACATGGCAACGACAAATGTTAGCAAGAAACCATTTTGATGTTATGCTGTTTCATGAGTCCCTTGAACACTGAATATTTCTAATATCCGTATTTCAGACCTCTTTTTCATATGGCTATCCATTCGTGTTTTCTTAAGAAAACTTCATTTTCCACCCTGTCCATATTTTCTCTTACCTCCGGTTCACTTCACATTGTTTCTTTACCCATTCATGACCGCAAAACCCGCAAATTCAGTATGATCAGATTCATTTGCTGTTCACTGCTTTTAATTTCCATTATACACAGTGCCTATAAATTTGTCTCATAAACAGCTTGCATAATTTTACTAAGTTAAGCTTACCTGTCAGCATCTTTTCTTCCATTTTGAATATTGGTATCATCAAGTACTGCCTCTTGCTGTTAATCATCATTTACTTTCTATTCCATGACTTCGAGAGGGTAATTCCTCTGGCTCAGCATCACATAACTTATTTTCCTGAATTACTTTTGATGAATGTTTTTAGACTCACTTGTTTTCTAAGACACCAACTCTTTCTCTCCACAAACCCTAAACAGCAGAATTATATTTTGCTGAAGAAACAACAGGCTGCATCTTTGAATCACCTGTATGAACACGCTTGAAATTCTACTTAATGGGCACTTCATTCTCATTGCAATCACTACGGGGCACCTGGCAATGTCCGCAGCAAATGGCCAAGTATTGTCTTGTGTCAAGTTCAGTCACATGCATTGCACAATCCACTTCTGAAATTCATGCTTTGTTTCCACTGCTTCTACAGGTAGAGTGTTCCAAAGTCTCACTCTTCTACATGTCTAGAAATCTTTCTTCCATTTGCAGTGTCTTTCTTCATAGCCAATTTTTTTTTCCCCCATTTATCCATCTTCCAAGAGTAACACAAAAACAGGCCATCTTCATTTTCAGTCGTATTATTGTAACCTTTTCTCTTAGGTGACCTCTGTTCATATCTTCTGCTTCACCCAGAACTTCAGACACTATTCTATATGGACACTTATCTCACTCAGCCAAATTTCAATGGTAGTAATAGTGCCACATCCCTCTGCTGCCAGTATTTTTGTTGGTTCACCCTAAATCTGCCATTACTCATTTTCTTATACCTGAAGACCACATGAAGCTTTTAGTCTGGTGATCAAAATAATCATATCATTTTACACTTACTTCCAATGAATAAGCATTTGACATTATAGTGAAAATTACACTAATCACTATTTGCATGATGTTGCTGCTCCTATTAGATCTCATCCCATTACTGTTATTCCTATTGTAAAAGCCATCCAGCTTTTACCATCTGACAATCTGTTTTGTATTTTACAATACTCCTGTAGGTCATGTTACCAACAAACTCCAAAGGACTATTCCTGCAATTTATAAGCAAAAAATAAGTAAAAGTGGTATTAAAATAATTCTTTGAGGAATTTCACCTCTACCTTTTGTCTCCACTTCTTTTTAATGATAACCTTTTGTTATTATCCCTTTAACTAAAGCCTTACCATCTCAAAGTTGTACTAATCTCTAACTGAACCAACTGTCAAATGGAACCTTGTTTGATGTTTATTCAAAATCCACTCATAAGAATTTCCTCTGTCAAGAGAAAGAGGTATCAAACAAGCCTTCTACAGACAGGTAGCAAGGTAGATGAGAAAGATCTGCCTTTGGTAAGCCCACCCTGTATATTGAAAACACTGCTGTACTTAAATCATTCTTTCTGTCATACTTGTGCTGAATCTCTGTGCAGAGTTCAGACATAACTGCTAATCCCTTCCTTTTCACTTTTATATTGGTACAGAAATTACTATTTCTATCCAAACTCCTGCGAGGAGTGTAAGAATTCAGCCATCCTCTGCTCATGCCTTGCTCCCCACATGCACAGGGAGCAGATGCAGTAGGGATGCAGTAGGAATTCAGATGGGCATCAACACTGGTGCAAGGTGGCAGCTCTGCCACTGTGCACCCAGGCAGCTCCATCGCCACAGTGGAAGCAACACTACAGTGAGGAAGAGGACTAACACAGCTGCTCTCCGGCAAAGTTCCTCAGCTCACAGCGGAGTGGTAGGAAATTACGGTTGAAATAACTGATATTCATTATGCACCAGGAGCAAAGGAATGCCCTCATCGCTTACTGGTGAGACAGGCAAATACTTCAATACAGCACCACAGAATAAAAAACATGCAAGAAAAGCTGTCACTCTTGAATGCCCTTTGGGAAGAACTTCTGGTGCCTTACATGGGATCTGAGGATCTGTTAGGCTCTACACTGTCAGAGCATCTGTTTTTTTTCCTCTCATCATTTTAACTGGTAGGAATGGAATTTAAATGGCAATTACTGCTAAAATTATAAGCTCTTTCAGACTGGAGTTCCTGATCACACAGATTGGGTGCAAGTCAAGAAGAAATACCCCTTGTTCACAACACAGCTGCTTGACTTGACTAGAAAATAATGTTTCTCCCTTAATTCCCAATTTCATTTAAAACTCTGGTTATAAATCACTGCCAATGGTTGGACTGACTGAAATTCTAATGCTATACTAACTTCTATTGCATAAACTCCACAAAAAAAGTATTTCAGACTGAATCAGTAAATCCCTCAACTCATTCCATTGTCCCTACCTACTGATACTTCAGCGTGCATAGTACCGCAACAGGGAATATATTTCCATAAACAGTGAAATTAGCAGGAAGAGTTAGAAATGCAGCCTTTGTGATTAAGTTATGCTTAGATCCATCAGTGCAGAATATACACTGCCAAAACCAAGAAATTATGGTCAAGGAAAGAAGTTTTCAAAACACCTTCCCCCTTTATTATCATCATGTTTATCAGACTTTATACAACTCCATAACTTTTTTTTTTGTAAACAACTGAACAGCACTTAAAGATCAAATCAAAACACTGATTTCACAAACCAAATTCACCAGGAATTGTCATAATAATGGATTACATTCATTTCTTCAATCATTTGGAGATTCCCACTCTGCTATTTCTGGTAAAAGAAGGTGAAAATTCCTATTTTATTTCATGCCCAAGACCAAGGCAAGTTATGTATCCCTGTGATAAAGACTAAAAGAAAAATACTGAACAAGTCTGCACCAGTCTGCACATGGACTAACTTATTCTGACTTGGAGTAGTTACTCCGACTAGACTAACATTGTGGTGTAGTGATATCAGCTTCATAACATATCTAGATCTAGATCTACAAAGATCTACACTTAAAAGGGTGTTATGTAACCTGAATTTGATGATGGGAGCATAGGAAGGGCACAAAGAGCCGCATTATCTTTTCCCCAAGGTTCATACACCAGGTTAACTGTTTCTGTAAGTTTGCTGTCACAAGTCATTATAACTGCCAACATGGCTAAAATGTTAGGAAAATGTTTTAAAAATGAAAATAACTTGTTCTGGAATTGCTGTTTCATACATATTAAGAGTTCACCAGTACTTTCTAAAAGATGAGGAGCCTGGCTAGAGTTTTCCTTCAGGTTAGAGTTCCTAAAATCCTTTCAAGAGCTCAGGAATGGCAGACAGAGCACTTAAAGAAAGGCAGTGAGCTCGGCAAGCTGCTGGTGCGGAGCTGGTTGAAGAGGAGAAGGATTTGGGGTGCTGCCCTGCCTGTTCCCTGGGTCATGACCCTGACCCCCACTCTGAGTACTGCAAATGCTCATGCCAAAAAAGTATTACACTACCACTTCCACTAAGGTCATCCACAATCTGGTCCCAAGGAATTCATTCTCACTGCTGAGAAAAATGCAGCTCCCATTAAGAGTAATGGAAATTGCACATGTGCTTCAGGACAATTTAAGGCCCGTAAGGAATTGTATCCTCCCTTTACACACACATGTAATTTTCATTAATACCAATTAAATCAATTCAATAAAATTACGGCCAGTTTCCATAGCACAGAATTCCATGCAAAACAACAGCAGGCAGCAACGAGTTTTCTTTTTTTTTTTTTTTGAGCCAGATTTAAATAATCATTTGAATTGACATTTTTAATAAAAAGTAATTGTTTTACTCAAAGCAACAGCAGCTAAAATGGAAATTTCAGGCTGCAATCCAATCAGTGTAAATTGTTCAGGAAGTAGGAAAAAAACTTAAAATTTAGAAAAAATATTTCGTTATAATTTCCTTTTGTGGCTCCAATCCTGCAGGCAGAAGAAGAGCATAGGATATGGACAGAGCAGATGGATCCTTCTGCCATTTATATATCTAGTATATATTACACTTTCTTTCAACTTTGTCCAGCCTTAATTAATATGTACATTAAAATTATTACGTTCCTTCCATATTAATCTAAATTAAAATAGAAAGAAAATGTAAATAAAACTGCAGTGGATGCTTCATATTACATTTTCTAATGTACAAGTGAAGGTGAAAGCATGACGTTTGAGAGCAGTCTCACATTTTTTGTGAGCCGGGAGTAAACAGCTTTACGTTCAAAGAAGTGATTCTAAGTATTGAATTATTTTAACAGCCTCTGAATTTCAGTGCACACATACTCTCCCTTTTGCTATCACCTTCAAGAACAAAGCACGAGATAAGAGGAGAATGTGACTGTATAAAAGTTGTTTTCAAGTAATTTCTGTGCTTTGCTGATTCCAGAGCAAACTTACAGCAGGCTGGTGCATCCCAGAAGAGCTTTTGCACCAACACTTGCCCTCTCCTGCCCCACCCCAAACCTGAGCAGTAGGTCCTGGGAGCCCCCTTCTGCCCTAGACACTGCAAGGTAACCCTGCTGCAGGTGGCTGCACTGACTCTGAACCCACAGCATCCCGACAGCACGAGCCCAGTTTCCCAACACTGGCAGGTATGCCACAGAAAAAATTAGGAAAGGAAATCCAGGTCACACACAAATAAACATAGGCACCGTAGGATAAGCTCTGTGAGAACTGTCCCAAAAGTGTGTTCCTAAACTGATTATAAAAATTAAAGTACATAACATCTAACAGGAGAAAAGCAGTAAAAATAATTTTAAAATGAAAAAAACTGCATGGTTATTTTCATATTCCTGCTCATCATAAGCATACATACTGCACTTGAAGGGTAAATGCAACTATTTAAATATTTATCGACTAAATACATGTGCTTGGGAGGGGGGGATGTTTTATGTCTGATTTTGAGAACAAATAAGTTTTAAAAGGTAAATCTAATGCAATGTAATAAAACTGCAAAGTATGTTCTGACCTTCTACTCTTCCCTGCAACACTTATACACACATATATACACACTTTAATAATACATATCCCAGTGGAGTACAACTGACCCCAGTAAATCCCGCTGTTTCCCCAAGTGTGGAATGAAAAGCTCCATGATCAGAGTGAGAGAACACATTTGTTTCCATTCTTGTGATATCATTTTCCCCGCTCAGACTGGTGTCACCACTGAAGCCCATGATACTCCACACAGCTGACTCAACCGTATATGTTAAAAAATTTACAGACACTGAAATCAGATCTATTTCTTTAAAAAAAGAGGTTTATTTTTTCCCTGAAGTAAGCTAGTAGAAGGAAAACCAGACATTTTAAAGCAATAGTTTCAATACTGGACACATTCAGCGAAACCAAACAAACCAAATTAATGTTATTTTGTAAGTACAAAAAATAACCAAGCCACAGAGTCCAGGAAAATTGTGAAATTAAAGGCATATAACTTTGGATATTACATTTTTACCGAAACAGAATTTTCATGTCGTAATTCTGAAAAAGATAGCTTATTCACTTAATTTAGTTTGTTTAGATAATAGAAAAGTAATTTAGAAAACCATGGCATATGTGTGGAAATATATGAAAACCAAACAACATACATTTGCTTTTGTTTGTAGCTTCAAAGATCAACCACATTTGAGAAAAATTCACACATATGCATGTTCTCTCTGCAAAAGAGCTGAAATTTCCCTTCTGTCTATGTGAGAAATACAGTCTTGAAAGGGAATTTTGGATCTCAAAAGTCAAAATTATGATGACTTGAGTAAATAATGTTTGTACTTCATTTGGTCACTGGTCTCCAGTTACTGATTCTCTTCCTTCTTCAATAGCCTGCTGCCACACTGGGCCAACTTTTTCTCCTGCTCTTCTACCTGAGCTTGTTTCCCCTCTTTTTTTCTTTTGCTTATCTTCTCCTCCATCACTCTCCTTAATGCTTAGCCTTTCTTTTGCTCCTCATTTTAAGTCATAGCTTTCTACCTTTTAAACACCTACCCCATGATTTTCTAGAATAAACTAATATGTAGCACCCATAGGACACCTGTATTTTAGTATTTTCAGTCTTTTATGCTTCTTATTCTTCCAGAGCACCAGATACTCCTCAAGCTGCCTAGGTCACAAGATGGTGACATTGTTACAATGTATTTCCAAAAAAACTGTTTTCTGGAAGTCCATTTTAACATCTGTTTTCATTTCCAAGCAGTGGGGAGACTGAACAGAGCCTTGGCCACTCCTGCACTATTTGGGTCTCTTTTTCTAGCTAATATGCTGTTCCACAGGGGAAAGCAGTATTACACATATAAATCATTTGCAGGGAAGGAGGGTGCCTCAGCGGACCAGGCACTAAAAGGGCACCCAGGAATTAGGCTTAGCCTCAGTTATGTCACTCAGATGCCGTCCAACCTAAAAAAAGTCAGGTTTTGAATAGTATGCAGCCAAATTTGGAAAGATTGTAACCTAGGAAGGACAGGTAGACATTGTTTCTGTACCATCATAACCTTCAGATTCTTAAACTGCAGCTCCAGTAAAGAAAAACATCACAGTGAGTTTTCTGGTTTTCAGACAATATTGTCAAAACAAAAACAATTATAGCTGGTGTGACATGCTCTTCACATTACTAGGACTCAATATATTGGGAATGCCACTTCATTCCTCTTACTGTTTAATTTTTCAGTACTCATTTTCTTAAGGACTTAACATGATCAACAAAAGTAACATGTTCTGGCTTCTTTTTCAGTGCTACTGAATTGCTTCATTTGCTTGCATACTGTAAGCAGAGCAAGGAAGTGACATTTGTTGCTTTGTCAAAGGTGACAGTGCCAAGAGATCTGGAAGCAGGCCTGCCTGGGAAGACCTAACCCCTTCAGCTGAAGAAGGCTTCTTTCTGACAGGCCTGAACACCTACCTGAAGGCAGACTCCCCCTTGAGTTGTGCTGAGATACGCTCCTCCACCACAGAAGTTCTTTTCAGTCACGGACTCGGGATTTTGCCACAAACCTCGTATATGCTCCACTTTCTAGCACTGATTATTTCCAGAACCTGCAAGGGCTCCTCTCGGAAAACCAGAGAAGTGACAGGACTTCAGAAGGGGAACCCCCTTCACCTCAGGACCTTAGGCACAGGCCTGGGCTGATGCCATCTGAGACACTGGTTCTCAGGCTGGGCACAGGATCACACACAGGAGCGCTTCTGAAAGTCCCAAAGGCTTGGTGTCCGTGTGGACAGGGTATGGAGCAGCTGTGGTGTGTACATCAGTACCCAGCAGTGCTTGCCTCAAAACCTGTCACACATCACAACAGGGCTTCACTCAGCACAACAGTCTCAGCAACACCTTGCTATAGGAGGAGCAAGTAAGTCCCTCTTCAAGCCTGCTAAAGATTTTTGTTTGGCATGAAAGACTTCATATGCAAATTCAGTGATCCAGAATAACTTGATTTTCTACGGCTAACTCTGAAATAGCTCACTGTGTTATGGCCAGTAGATACTGGCTGTAACAGCCCAGAGCTTAAAAAAAACCAACCACCAATCAACCAACTCATTCTCACCCCTTTCTCAACCTCTAGCCAAATTATTTTGGTAGAAGACCAAGAAGCATCCCTAGTACTGAAAGGATAAAGCTGTAGCACCTCTGAGATCTGCAAAGAAAGAAGCAACCGATTGTGTTCTTCTTTTCTGTAACAGCCAAACCCAAGGATATTTCAGGCCTGTGAAAGCAGCTTCCTTTACTTCTTTATTCAAGCCATGAAGGAAGAAACCACAGCTGGCCCAGAGCTGAAGACAGTAATGAGCCTTGAAAAAATATTCAGTTTTGAAGCTAGACTAAAAAGGATGGCAGTAAGCAAAACTGAAGATGTGGCTTTTATATCCCTCAACGGGTTAAAGAATTTTTGGTGGTATATGTCAGGACAGCAAAGCTGTTTTCTTCAGAGAGTAACTTACTTCCAAAATAAAATGTGCATAATAAACTGGATGGAATCAGGATGCCCACAGATGAATGGTACCTAGCTAATGGGATATATTCCCCAAGAATTACATCAATACTACTAAAATTTATTATTTATCTTAGCAAAAATGCAAGAACAGCAAGGCCAAAATACACACAAATCCAAGAAATGAGAATGAAAAAACATATTTTTTGTTGCCACAGGAGAACTGATATCAACACCCATTTTTAATATAAATAATAAAAAGCCACATCTATCTTCATTCCCCTAGGAATAGCAAATATTACTGGGATTGACAATGAAATTACAAAATGGCATATTGAAATGATGGGCCAGATCCACCCCACAATTATACCTTTGTATGCTTGTCACACAACTGAAAAATTAACCTTTTAATCTTTAGGTTCATCCACCCTGGTTCACGCTAGAAATCAGCCTAATATATATATTTAGTAAACACAAAAAAAATCCTTATTTAGATGAGAAAGGAAGACAACTGCTTCAAATCCTTGAATAAAGGAGATGATCTCAAGCAATATCTTCCAGTTACTTGCAATCAGAGACGTTTGAAGCCTACTCTGTAAAAGATGCACACAAAAAAACCTGAACCTCAAACACCTTTCGTGCACTTCACTTACAATTCCTCAGCTCTCAGAGATCTAAAAAGATTTATCATGCTAAATTCCCTGTAGATGATAGGCAGCCAAACATTTAAATGTGACATCCAGAAAGGTAATTTGTCCTTATAAGGAGAGTCCACATCCCTAAGCGTTCAAGCTGTCATCTTATACTTTTAAACACTTAGGGTTTTCGGATGAGCAGTGATAATTTTTAACAAAGCAGAGAGGTCTCAATTTGCAAATTGAGTAACTCATCGAATAAGAAAGTTGGATTTGTAATAGAGTCTGACAGATGTCTGCACCACGACATGACAGTGACAAAGTGCCTCTGAAATTTTCTCTTCAAAGATGAAGTTTCAGCTTGCCTCCTTTCACCTCCAGGAATCCAAATAATATTTTTTGATTACACAGGTGAAAAGAAATTTGGTTTCAGCTACTATCCATTTACATCCAGCAAATAAGTTATGATTATAACACCAGGTTCTGATCATGAGAAGCTCCAGCAACAATAATATTGCAGCACAATGCTTAAGGGTGCCTGGCAGTACAGGAACGTGGCAGAGAAAAACCTATAAGAAACAGCTCTGGAAGAAGCTAATTTCTTGAGCACAAAATTAATTTCTGAAACTTAATATAACATTTTAATGTCTTGAAACAAACCGCATTTGCAGATTTCTTTGTATTTTACCTTAACATGGATCTGGCTTAATAGGAAATTTATGTTAATTGTATGCAACTGTATCAACATGAACTGAGAGCTCAGAAGCAATACAACAGGAATTTGTCCCAGAGAGCCTGTCCAAACAGGTTAATACTCTGCTAACAAGCACTGTGGTCAAAGAAAGCTGTCACTAGTATGATTTCATAGTGTTTTCACATGCAGGAATCACTCAAAGACTTAAAAATTTCCAACATGCTACTGGAAAAGGGTACTTATGGCTCCATTTAATGAACACAAATAATGGGGGAGGGGGAAAGGTCAATCATCTCCCAGTGGAGGCAGAAATATACTACTAGAGCAACCACTGGGTTTAAAACACAGTCACAAGTGAGGAAGTGCTTCACAGCAGCTGGTTGTCCCCTCGATGTGAACAGCACAGGAGGAGAGGCAAACTCTAATCCTGCAAGTGTTGTGAACCTAGTTGCTTTTTGAGGTTTAGGGAGTTTCCAGACCACCAGCATTTTGGTAGGAGTGAACAGGTGAGAGCTCCTCAGTCCATTAGTTCTTCTTCCTCAAGGCAGGCTGTCATTCTGGTAAGAATTTGAACTTGAATCCTAGGCCAAAAAGCCCAGTCCTAGCACAGCATCAATTCATAATAGTCTCAAATTACTTCATATGAAAATTACTCACAAAGGTTGATCACATATACACTGTTAACATCTAATAAAGTGGCCATTTTTCACTCAAGTATGCATAATCCCTATGCAATTTTGTGTTTTAAGCTGCAGTCTAACTAAAGATGTAAAAACTGCTGTCTCTGATGCTGCCTGAAAGAGACATGATATGTCCTTAACTATTGGAACAGGACTGATGGCCTTACCCAATGACAGACATTCAACTCTTCTTGAAGGATACATAGCTGGAAAAGATTAACAGAAAGTGGCAACACAGTATTCTTCAGAAGACTTCACTATCTTCTTAGGGCATGCCTTTCTCAATTGTACATAGATTTACACAACCTTGGAGATCTAAAATCATTAGGGTGCAATGGAAATGTTTCTCATTCATGCAACTTGGAGAAACACTGCACAGTCTGCCTCTTTGAGTGAAAATATAACAGCAAACAGGTTTCAGAAATGTCAATATGGTCTACTCTTTTAATTAAAGAAAAAAACCAACAAAATAATATATGATGGGTTCACAGAAAAGATGTAAACATTTAGTGGCTAACATAAACACCTTTACTGAAAATAAGGGGAAAAAAACCCCAGGCTCCAATTTTAAGCTTGGGCTAATTATGGTAGAGCTAAATCCCTGAGAAACTGGCCAAAAGAGTTGGGAAGAATAATGGAAATAAAGTGGTGAATCAAGTATATACCAGCTTTAAATTGGAGGTCAGAAAAACAATTCCCTCTGAACAAGTTATTCTGTATCTGCTTACTGAAGTGTCATGAGCTGCAAGTCCTTCTCTGAAGCAGTTTGTGGAAACTTCTAGGGGCAACAGCCCAGCCAAAACAAACATACCCAGCAAGTCCTCTAAACTGGTTCTTCAAACTTCCTACAAGAGCCGCAGCTGCCACAGTCTCCCCACGGGCTCTGCTACTGCGGACAGTGACTGATGAGGGAAAGTTAAATGACTACTAACTGATATGACCAGCTGGTAATTTTAGTAAATTATAAGGCTACATCTTTATGCACCATCTCAGTAAAACAAATCACGTTCTTGTTAGCCCAGATTCTCACTAAATAACATTAATAAATGAAATCATGCGATTTCTGCCCTCCTCCCACTCCATCCACCCATTACTTCTAATAGACTCATACCTCTGCAAAGCAGCTGAAATGCATTTAGAACCAACAATACCTAAATACATCTTGTAAGACTAGCTTCAGGAAGTAAGAGATGTTTGTCATAAAATATACACATTGTGGAAAACTCATATGATATGTAAATTCAAGGGACCAAAACCTGGTAATACAGTGAGACTGTATTTAAGTATAGAATTATTTTAGTTTTCAACATCTCAAAAAGAAGATCAGCAAAACTAGTTAAGGAAGTTATGTGAAGGCTAAGATACTAAGCCAAGGAAACTTGGATGATTAGTGCTATATAAATTCATTCATCTTAAACTCTGTGGCTGTAAAAAACATACAAACTAAAGACAGTAAACATTACTCTCTGCCTCCTGAGATGATGAGTTACTTTGTCTTCCAGTGCAGGAATTTTTCCTGTCCCAGCTGCAGCAGAAGACATTTGCTACCTGGAAGAACTGTCAATCCCACACATCTATTTTACGTATCTGTTACTGCAGAACTGAATGCACTGATGAAGAAAACAGGTGAAACTATGTGTGCTGTTGGAGATCTAAACACGTCAGCATGTAACATGAAGACTGTTTCAGTTCACAGCCATGTAATTGCTTTGCCAATACACCAGTAGTTAAATAGTTGAAGAAATTTGTCAAGAGAATTGCTGAGCATCTCAGTCAGTTTCCAGCCCACTTAGAAATATCCTTTAAGACACTGAAAATTCAGTCAGACATAGAAGAGACCAAAGTGACTGCACTGTCATGAATAGCATATCCATGTAATCACAAAACCAGGATCCTCACAATCATTAATGATTTTCTGATATAGTTGAAAAAAACCCCTGCCTATCCCCCCCCCTCCAAAAATAACAAAATAAACAAACAAAAACCAAACAAAACCAAAGAAACTGCTAATGCTTTTCCAGGGAGATGTTTCCGTGGCTTTTTTTTTTTTTTTGGCAATATGTCAATATCAGACAGATGAGTGGAAATTCACCGGCTTTCCTGCCTCTCAGTGACAAGCCTCAACAAGCTGGGGCCAGCCTCACCTCTGGAATGGGATGGCACACCAGTGTAGTGCTTTTTAACTTGGATCAGGAGTAATAGTTATATTCTGCCATTAAAAAAGTGGCTGCGCTCATGCTATTGGGCACTTGACCAATGAACTGGCAGTCTCCGTAGGGTGCTATGATCCATATTTTCCATCTGTCCACCAAGGCCTCTTTTTGACTAGAAAAGTTATTCTCCAGCTCTGAACTTCATATACATGCCTAAGTTTGATTTTATAATCAAAGAATAAAACAGCAACCATTCCTCTTTTTTTTGGAAGAATTCAAGCATGATCTCACAGAGCTAGATACAAAATGACTAGATGAAGAAAACCCTCCTGAGTCCTGCCCACAGGTAAAGGCAAGGCAAAACCACCACATTTGACATTAAGTGGTAAAATGTAATTTTAATTTAGAACCCATAAATACACTTCAAACAGACAGCTTCTCATTTGAGGATACAGACTACACAAATCCCTTCAACCCAAGCATGAAGCCCTAATTTAGCTAAAAGGCAAGCACAACTGCTTCAAATGAATTGAAGTGCTCTTTTCTCAAAGTTCAGGGTGCCCTGTACTGCTTACCACTATCTTCTGTACTGGATTGTTTACTACTGAACATCTGCCAAGCCTTTACCATACTCTTCAGGAGTAAAAAGAACCATTCTGGTATAAAACTCTTGGAAGCTATGCAGGTTGTAAGAATACCCACCCATTCAGCTCTCCACCCTGGTGGTGCTCACATCACAATGAGAGCCTATTTCCTCAAAGAGTTTATCTGGCTTTACAAGACACCTTTTCCTGTTCAACCCTTTTACTGGCTAAAGTCAGTCCCACAGTCTGTACCTCTTTTCTACACATACTTCTAGTCACAGGGAATGATCTGCTGATCTTAGATCCTGAAAACAAACAGACAAGGCTCAGCTGAGTCAACGCAAACCACTATAGCTATAAGATATTAAATTAAATACCACCTGCTCTAGATCCATCCTTCAAATACGGAAATGAGCTGAGATGATTCACCTGGCATAAAATCCCGAAGTTCCTTCCTAAGGGCCAGCTCAATGCAAACAGCAGCCTTTGCACTGCAAGGTCAAAGGAAAGACAATTATGTCCTCAGGGCGTCCGTGCAATGGCTGCCCACACAACCTTAATCCTTCTCTCCTGTATGCTTGTCTTGTTTAAACTACATTTCTAATCAGTTTCCATTGTCATGTTTACCTTTTTTAACGTCTCCTTTTCAACACTTTTCTACCATTGAATATTCATATTTTATATAGTTTCAGATGTTTTCATTTACAAATTTCTAGAGCACCTAATTTTATCTCTTGCTCATATTTCCAACCTCTTTCTGTCCTTCTGTATTATAACCTTCTCTGTATTTGTTGAATATCCTAATTTTATGACCATCTGTGAATGTAATTAATGTAGCATTCAATCTTCCTCCTACATCCCTAGTAAATATGTTAGATTTAACTTGTACTGCAGATTCTAGAAGCACTTAGTTGCCACATTCCTTGAAATCAGTGGTTTAGCACTTCTCTTTACTGTCCCTACAATTACTTTTTAACAGAATCAACAACTTTCACATGGAGCAATTCAAACCAAATTTTGTGAGGTATAGCACTAAATTAGTTCTTAAAAGTTTACATTACATAAGACACTACTGCATGAAAATCTAAAAAAAAAGTTTTGTAGTATTGCTTACTTTGTTTATTGTTCTTGGCTCTTTACCCTTACTACTATTGCTCCAGTATTTATCCCATTATTCTTCTGTACTAAAATATGAAGTCACACAAGGACACCTCTCCCACACACACCTCATGTCCAATCAGCTGTTAGAGACTGAACTTATCCTGGAGGTGCCAAAGGAAAATGCAGGATCAACTATGTACAGCCACAGAGAAACAGAGTACCCCTCTCAACTGAACTGATGCTCTTAATAGAAAGAAATAGTGCAACTGATTGCAAGACAACACTTTATGATACAATACAATGTTCACTCATTTTGTTCAAGGACAGTTGTGGCAGAATGAGGGTGCAAGAGAGGATGCACACCAAATCAACTCTTCTCTGCATCTGTACCTCTCATTCTTAACAACTTCTACAGCCTTTCTGACCAGCTACAACAGGAAATGCCAGCTGGCCGCTCCTCAGCCCCATACACCTCACAGACTATTCAAGCACAGCTCCTCCCATCCTGGAACTTGGTCCAGTATGAGATGGCACAGGGAGCTGCAGCTAACGCAGACTGGATGGAGCAAAGCCGATGATTATGAAGGCAATTCCACCGATTCACCCTGCGAGTGAGCTTCACACCAGCATCGCATCACTGCATGGTCAGAACTCTGGGGATTTCCCAAATGCAGCTCTTGTAAATGTTGCAATTCTGCAATCTGGGCCTACTGAAAAATGTGCCCTTGGACGTGTAAGTTTGGTCATACCTGAGCTACAGATTTTGGCTGGTTCCCCAGAAAAATTTCCCTCTCCTCTTCTAATCCCTTCACAGCACAATAGGGCAAGCAAGGATAATGGGGCCCACACCACAGTTCTTTTACACAGATTCACTCTACAGCTTCATGTAGCAAAACATTATTTCAACTCCTCTGCTTCTTTCAACAGTATATCTTCCTTGCATCTCCTTGTGTGAAATTTCTAGGAGGAATGAAGAAGGGGAAGGAGCACAGCTCTAGAATACAATTCTGGTGGGAATTGTGGTGATGCTGCTAGTGCACCACAGGGAGATACAGCAGGGAGAGCCCGGTCAGGGACAGGAGGGGAGAGGACAGCAGTTTGGCGAAATGATTCACTCCTCTGACTATATCCAGTTTCTCCTGATGTGACAGTCAGTGCAGAGCAGACTGACCTCCCATCCCTGACACAGCCAGTCAGCTCTATGGCTCTAGCTAAGCATTTCTCAGAGAAGCAATGAGAACAAAGGACCCAAGGGACAGGACTATACAAGGAGAGATGTCTGATTACCATTGCCTTAGCAATAAGCCTAAACTATACATAGAGAAGGTAAATGGAGGCAGGAATATATTGTCCAGAATCTCTGAAGCCAGTGATACTATTCTTCCATCAAATTGCTATTATGAATATAGAAACTGGTATATATTGAGGTACACAACTTCAATAAATTCTTAAACTGATAGCAAAGTCATTCTGATAGGAAGTCACTGAGATAACTACCTTTCCTCTGAAAAATGTCAAATCCCTGTCTAAAACATGTGTTCTCAATAAATGGGAGTTTCCTAAACTTTACAAAGCATCATGTTTCAGCATGTGCAGTTACGTGGTGGAGTAAACACCATGGTAGTTGCAGAACTGTCCTCTCGAAAGATACCTTCAGAAAAAAGTTACATAAGCATCTATCAAAGAACATTTTGATTGCAGCAATGTGTTTGGAAACAATACTTATGTTTGGATATAAATCATGATTGGAAGAATGGACTAGATGATCACTAGCATTTTCTTCCAGGATCACCTTTTAAAAGGCTATGATAGATGTTCATATTAGGAAACAGTTAAACCAATTATTACAAACCTTTTTGCATAGTTCAGTTCATCACAAGTTTCACCTTAACCTGAGGCATTAGGAATGGAACATGTCCCTTAGCAATTTTTCTGCTTATTTACTATGCCCAAATTTCTGTTTACTCAGATGCCAGTCTACAATACCTAAGTTGAACTTGACATGCCAAGACTCTTCATCTAAACACATTCCTTATTCTATACTTATTTTTCTAACAAATCTCAACTTCTACTTAGGTTATGTAACATAAGCAGTTCTTCTGAAAAACACTCTGGATTTGAGGTACCTTGTGTTTGCTCTGGCTTTAAAAAGTAATTGACTTCAAGAAATATTTTATTCAGGATTAGCAAAAAGCTATCATCAAAGTCTACATTTAAAGCTTCTGATCAACTTAAGAGACCAACAAAAAAGAGAATCAATGAAAATATTAAATAATTTCCTGCTAAAATATTTGATACCTAGGAAATTTTTTTAATTCTCCTATGTCAAAAAAGTATGTTTAGAAGAAGGCAGAATGAATAATAATTTGAATTTGCCTTTAAACGACATTCTAATTCTGTCTATCTTCAAAATAAAAATCTTGATAATTAAATAATCTGCAACAGATCTAAAAAAGAGCAGAACTAGAATATCTGGGACAAGTGGTCATGGCAGACTGAATTCTAAGCACTGAGGTAGTACAGTTTGTAATGAGCCAATTTTTGTAGAAAATTTTCTGCACAAAAATGTTTAAGATTTGATGAAACAAACAGTAAATGAAGCTTACCTCCAAAGGAAACAAAACTTACTGCCCAGAACAGATGCTTTGAAAGCAATGGCAAAATCTAAAAGCAACCAGTTTCATGTCAGTCTGTCAGAAGGACCACAGAGAAATGAATGTGTAGCAGGAGAGGTGTCAAGGCATAATCAGTAGACATTTAAGATGAAAAGCAAGAATCAAAAACTTAAATTGCTGAAAGGGCAACTGCCACATGAGGTTTTTATCTTTAATAAGTTTCCCCTACAAAACAATGTGGAAGATCTATTATATCATGAATTATGATACTATCTGCGAATTAGACTGCTGATGGATCAGACAACATGGGAGTAAACAGCACAGTGGGAATACAACCCCCTAAGCAGCTGCACGGGTCCAGTAGTAAAACAAATCTTCAGGTCAACATAAAAAATGCCACACACACGCATACACACGGAGCAAAGGGAATCTGGTTTTGATATGAATGGATTTTTCAGAACCTGCAAACTGTTGGAGGAAAATCATCCCAAAATTTGTTTGGTGAACTAATAGCTGTTTCATAGGGAAGATAAACGCAAGGAGGCTGAGCACGATAATAGACGGCACCATCTAAAAGAGATACATGTAAAGAGTATTAGGATGAAAAAACCCAACATCATTTCATGCAAGGACTAGTGCCTTTAATCCAACAAAGAGATCATATCCTAAGGGATGATATCAAGCATTCATCAGAAAGCAGACTCATAAATATTTTCGGAAGTTGCTGTCTATGTTATAGAAACTGCATCAGAGATTTTCAGCAGCTGATGTGAATCGCATTTTTATTGTTTTTTTTCACTAGCAGTATCCCAAAGAAGAATATTTGTAAAACTGTTCACAACCTCTCTACATACAGTGGGTTATATATAGAATCCTACCTCTGAATCTGTGAGAAGTCCATTCACAGACACAAGGACGCTGCAATACATCACTGTACAAGTGTACATTCAACTTGTTTATCAGCAAAGCACCAAAATTCAGTGTCCATTCTGTTTAATGTTTCAGTGTTAACACAGGGAAGAAAGCAACCCTTCACTGTACGAGCTGAGAGACCTTATCAAACTGCTCTGTACACATGTCACAACGATTCTGCCATTGTCCTACATTTGCATGATGACCTGAACTCTGCCGGTAGGTTTATAGTAGAAAACAACTTCTATTTTTGTAACTTTTTTTAAAAAAAGTTAAAACAACATTTCAAAATAGAAGAACAGTATATTAGTTGAACAAGAATTAGATCACATTAAGGTTCTATAATCTGGAATAATCCAAAACACAGTATAAAGTAGAAGAGACATCTCTAACAGTTCTTATCTCCTCTATAGCTAAGGAGATACAGTGGTGTACCTAGAAGACTGATGTTCTCTTTCGACTCTTTCAAAAGCCACAACAACCATTCTCAACCCTGATCCTTTAAAATAAATTAATTAGACCTTCATTGCCCATCTCCCTCCTTTTTTTTTTTTTTTTGGTAATGTATATGCCTCATCAGAAATGCAGTCTCTATTCCTATGCTTTTTAAAATCACACTGATGAAAACAGGGCAACTACAGCAAGTGTGCACGGCAGGCAGTTTTTAAGAGGTCCTATCTTCCCTGCATTAATCCAGGGACAGCTGCAGTATATCATTACAGCTATGTTGATGCCATACCTGTTTTTCAAAATAGTTGTAAGATACAGTAGATACAGTTAATGAAAAATGTATGCACTACCATTTCCTTTTACTAACTTCAAATTACAGAATTCAGTTTCTAGCTGAAGAATGTCTATCTCCTGAATGAGGATGTAAATGGCCCTTTACACCACCTTAAAAAAGTAGCATGTGTCATTTTGCTGCATTTGATCTATTTTCATTTTTAAAAAGCAAGAATAAAGTCAACTACAAGAAAGCATATAAAGTAAAAAACAAAACTATATCCTGAAGTATCTGTCATTTGCTGAAGATGTAGTTACAGTGAGCCCATTCCTGTAAGCCCAGGTACGACTCAGTATTTTTTTTAGGGAAGAGGGTTTGGTTTGGTTTTCGGAAATGGGCTGGTTTGCCTGTGTGGCAACACTTGATGCAAGGCTAGCATCCTTCCAAATCTTATACAACCAAGACATGCAACAATTTGGGGCTAAGAAGTACACCAGTTTCCAGCTGAAAGGAATGTTCCTCACTGTGCTTTCTCAGGAAAATAAGATAATGGTCTACAAAGGCAGCAATAGTAAATACTGACCCAACAACTGTATACTAAATAGGACACCAAGGCGCACAAAGAGATCATCATTCATGACACATATTACAAGCAGGTGCATGCCTGCAGAAAAAACAAACAGAAAATCAAAGTATTTTACATGTATTTTTTGATAAATGTTATCTCTGGAACTAACACAGTACCTGAAAAAACACCAAATGCATCACAATGCTGCCCAATAAAATTATATAATTTTTTGAAGTTATATGTAATTTCTTATTTGGCAAGAACAGCAGTTGATGAGGCAATGGATTGGGATTTCTAGCCACACAGAAAACACTTTAGTGATTTAGCATTATCAGGCCCTCATATTTACAGGGGTTTCTTTCCATTCTCAAGATGTGGTCACATTAGTGTTACAGGAAAAAGCAGACATAAGAAAATTAGTATTTTTTTTGGTGGGTTTTCTTTTTTTTTCTTTAAGTGTATGAGACAGCTGAATCACAAAAGCTACTCAAAAAAGTCTCCTGAATTTCCATTGCTTTTCTAGTAAGTGCAGGAACAGAATAACACTATAATAACTAAATGGACTAACCAGAGAACCTCTGTCCACAAAACAAAATCACGGTAATAAATTGACAGCAACTGGGTTGGTGATGCAGAGAGCCTGGCCCCCTCTGCTGTCTATTTCATGCTTCTTTTAAAATCCTTCTAGTAAACCTACAGACTTAAGGAATAATGGTTTTGTATTTCTGAATGTCTTCCTCTGACTTAGATGCTGAAAGATAACACTGACAACTCCTACAGAGACTGACAGACCAACATGCTAGACCTGGAAAAGAAGAGATTTAGAAAGGAAAATGGGATCTTAAGAGGTTAAAAATCATCACCCATCTTTCCATATGTGTATGGAATCATAAGTTTGTACAAAAAGTGACAAATTCCTTTGGGTGACAAAACACTCTAACTGGGAGACAAGATGTAGATACACACACAGGCATATCATCAAGCAAAGGCATTTAATATCTGACTTAAAAGTAAAAAATACAAAGTACATTCTAAATGTCCTGTCTACAAAAATTAACTTTTTCAGTATGTAACTTATATTGTGATCAAAAATACAAATCTAGCATAACTTTTATATGCTTTAAATATACTGATTTGTTTCTACACTGAAATTCGTCCTGAAAGGACTCTACTGTAAAATGAAGTATCTTCATTACTGTTAAAGGCTCATCATGCTCCTTTAAAACTTCTTTCCTAGAAGGTCAGAATATTGCAGGAACAAGGAAGAACAAAAAATGAGGCATTTCCATGGCTTTGCCCCTTATGAACAATGCCCCATTTTCTTCTTTTAAATCCCATGCTCTTGGGACATAAAACATTCTCCTCTGACCCACATCAATACAAACTTTACTCTCTTGCTCAGTCTACTGGCTTTCCCTTTCTGTGTTTGCCTAGAGCTTATGCACACTAACAAAGCAATAGAGATGTACACCATCGAGGTTACAGCATTTCCTAAAACTGCCTGTGTAAAATTCATCATAGAAAACAATACTAATTAAAACCAGAGCAAACCCCAATGAAATAAAAAAAAAAAATGCATTAGACATCTGATTTACACTTCTCAACAGCTAAACTAGAGAATTAAGTCAAGCCCAAACGGAAAATCAAACCTTTGATAGCCACCCTATACTGCATATGAGTCCTTGGTCTGAACTCTGCCAAGGCTGAGTCTTCACAAAAAGCTTTCACAGAAAGCAGAATAGAATCAGGACCGTTCTCTGAATTTATGTGGAACTCAAACCAAAAGAGCTGCTCTCAGAGTGAAGCTGAACCTAACCTGAAAATAAAACTAAGAGTCTGCTGGATTGACTCCATATACGGTTGTTTTCAGCTCAAGTACAGAGAAATTAAGGAAAAAAGGAAGCCTCTGCACTGTTTGCAAGGAATTCCCTTCCCTAGCAATTGTTTGGTGACTCTCTCCAGATCTTAACACTTGAGTTACATCCAGAAGAGCTTCTGTCTCTAGCTTGATCAGAAGTCCTATTCAGAGAAAGATCTTCAGTTTCTCTCTCCTCCAGCATTCCTGTCCTTCAGATTAGCATTTCAAAAGCACATCAAATCTCTTTCTTTCAAAGTGTGACAGCCACAACAGTTTTATCACATCATTCCAATAAAAAAAAAATAATCATAGTTCTATTTGCAATGCTTCACAAGCTCTCATCAGTGCCTGTGAAGTAAGTGTTACTACAGTCACTTCCTAAGTGGAAAGAAAATCAAACACAAAAAAGGTATAACTGCCCAAGCCACTCAGATGGCTGCCACTGGTGATGAAAACACAACTGCAGAAGAATCCACAGTCCTTTGCTGCATGTACTCCCTGAACAGCCCTTCATCCACAAGGGAAACCTGAAGAGCCAAGAAGTGTGGGAGAGATAAAATTGTATAGTCCAGACTGTAAGTCAAATGTGTTCTAATGTTAAAGTGCTTTGTTTCGTTATTCTTATTTATATTGAAAAAAAAAGGGGGAATTGTGGGAGAGACAAAATGGAGTTGGGCTGCAGGCTGTGAGATGTGCCTGCAGAAACACGTGGCAGGACAAAAGAGCACATGGCAGCACAAAGAAGCCTGTCTCCCCCAGCCCCTGGGGGAGGAGCCTGCCAAGAACTGACAGGCGAGTCACCCAATACAGAGACATTCAGAGGGTGTGCTGCTGACATGGCAGTGTGTGATAGGTCATGTGAGTGTATAAAACCAGCTTGTTCTTTCAATAAAGAGGATTTAGTTGTCCCTGCCGGGGTGGGTCCGTTTCAATTGCCAACAGAGAAGTCTGGCCAGGAGAGGGACTAATTCTTTACAAAACAGAAGACTGAAAACGTTCTAGCTTTAGACTAGCTTGCAACTAGATTGGACATCCTGCGTTCTAAATGCATTCTATTCTCCACACAAGTGGATTTCTCTGTCCACACAGCCAAAAAGTGTGCTTTCATCTGATATAACTAGCACAAGTAAGATATTTCCTGCAATCTTATTGAAAACAGCAATGAAGAAAACGCAGTTTTCACCTCCTTGAATTCAGGCAATTCCAACAAGGGGAAGAGATACAATTGCTGACTGTACCTCGCTTCACCTTCATGGAAACTACCAATGCCTTGTCTTCACTTGGCTGTTACAGATAGATAACCTGCACTAGACACATTGCTATGAATAAATACATGTTTTCAGTAAAGATACAGTACAATAAAGACTAAATTTGTACATGCTTGTCTCTTCCCAAGTCAGTCTGTCAGAAGTGCAGGATTTCCCTGAACAGTAAATGCGTCGTGATATACCAGGAGTTAGTCTATGGATCTGCCCTGTTTTTCTACCTAGTGGTAATGTTGTCTTACTCAGTATTAACTATCATACTTTTTTTATTTAACCCAACGCTATACTTACCAATCTTTACAGAGTGCATGAAAATAAAAAGTTGCACTCTTTCGCATTAAGATAAACATCTGATTTGTTCCAACAGGAACAGAATTGATGCCAACATCATCATAGGTAAGAGAAAAGTTGTAAACTCCATAAACAATGGGGAATATACTGATAATCTAGTAATTCAAAGCAACACACAGAAAGGATGATCATCAAGAGTCAGTGATGATTATTATGGCCAAATTTCAAACTTCAGCAATTTTTACTCTGATCTAGAAAACAACAAGCAATGAAGTAAAAATTATATCAAACTGAAAAAAAACCCAGTTGTAAATAAACTTCCTCAAATTAAAAAAAAAAAAAATTAGTGAACAGCTATGAAATATGCAAAAGCTGTCCCCAAAATTTTCAGTTTTCAAAAATTTCTGATTGCACAGATTCATATGGATCCATATGGCCATAATTAATACACAAAACATTTCATAACTATAAAAATTCATAAACAAACACATTTATAAATTAATATCACATTACTCATACCCCACAAATTATCCTTCTTTCAAAAAAATTCAAGGACTTCAACAAGTATGCTTTCATCAAGGCCTAGTATTTTCTATTTGCATAATATCACTGACAAAGAACTGCTTTGAAAGAGTTACTCTCTTATGTCACCTCTTTCATGGTAGCTTTTTCTTTAAACATCCTATTGACCCTATATTACATCACTCTGATAGAAGGCTGAGCAGCATTTTCCACATTCTGATTAAGTACACCGGATCCTTTATACTTTTTTACCATTAATTTTACCATGAATTAGCATTTGAAATAACGTAACCCTGCGTGCAACAGAATTTTTAGTCTTGCATAGATTTATCCGTGTTTTTAATTTTACTCTTATTATGAATTCTCAGAAGCCACTACGACATATGTTTTGAATATGGATTAACAGAAGTAGGCACTTCACATATTTCAGAGGACACAGTAAACACGTTCTTGAACAGTAGCATATATACAAAATAGTATTTAAAATATAGTGTCTAATTAGAGTTTTGCTTAACAAGCAAAATTATGCTTCATTAATGATCCCCATCCAAATAATACTTTCTACTGATTTAATTAGACACTGAATCAGGCCCCAAAATGTGTACGTGTTTTATGTAATGCATTTTAATTCCAAACTATATTTGCTCTAAGAGGATGGGAAACACCCCCGCATGATGAACCTTAAAGAAATATTTTTATTTTTAAATTCTACACTTGGCCTTCAGATCTCTCTTTCACACCTGACCAGTTTTATGGAAATAATCATTTGGTATCTAATTTCATAGATGTGCAACAATGACATGACTGTAACACAGATTACAGGAAGCTTTACATTTGATTTAAGAATATATATGAAAGCATATTCAACTGACAGGAGAGAAAGCACAAAGCAAAACATTTCCCTTAACTGCTATTGTTACTTCATATATACTGCTAAAAGTAAATCCTCTCGTTGTACAACACCATCCCATTTGTGCTTATTTCAAATTTTATTTGTTCACTCAAAAACAGAAGGAAAAGTCTAAACTGATTTTTAATTAAATGTTTAATGAATTTTGCTCTGATAACGTTATGACTATCCTATATTCCTCATCACAGCAAAGGAAAGTTCAGAGGAAAAACAAAGGATTACTGTAGATTCAGGAAAGGACTACATTTTATAGCATGCTTATGTTGCTGTCTGCTGCCCAACAATTTGCATTGAAATTGTTGCAAGGTATTCACCTCTGCTGCTATTTTCCCCAAAATGGGAAAAACAAGAACCAAACTGTACTGACAAGTCAAAAGTAGATTTTTTAGGGAAGAAAAACAGTAAAAATATTGCAAGGATGTGACAAATGTGATTATTTAATTTAGTATAGAATAACACTATTCAACCAAAATAGGAGAATATAAATCTACATAGAATTCTTCTACACTGATGGACAATTAAGTAGGAGAAATATTCTGAACTGAGCTTTGCTTTCGAGACAGCAGTTGGACAGACTTATTTGAGAGCTCTATCAAAGTAAGTAACCATGTCTCAAATACAAAAATCTGTTTCATCATTTATAGTTTTTATCACATCATATAGCATAACTTTCACATGAGAACAAAGGTCATTTTAAGGCAAACTGTTGTTCTAAGGTAACTTTTAATTTGAGGACTAAATGTAAATTGCTATGGTGAATGCACGTTAGGTCACTAAAACAACGGTAGCTAAACTCAGATGTGACCTAGCAACCCAGGTGTTCAGGAAAAGTGCTGTTAACAGTAAGGATTGATGATCTAATCAAACTGTCACACTCAGATCCTCAGCAGGGTGGTTGGAGGGGAGGTGGAGGAGGATAATATTCAGAAAGCAAGCACATGCTTAGTGTTACTTTAAATTGATGCTGACATTTTCAATTGTAAAAAGAAATTTTTTCCTAAGTAATATAGGAAACAACTCTCCTAACCTTCCGGAGGATATCAGATAATCAGAGAGCTTGTTTTGCAAAAGCCAACTTCTCAGATGTGTGACTTTATGAAATATGAACTATCAGACATTTTAGAGATTCAAGATGATAGCAAGTATTTTAATGCTTTTCTTTTACTTAAATACGCATAAATCTATATTTAGCTAACTCTGTACAAATGCACTTGCTATGCACATACCATAAAGTAAAATAATTAATAAACCTATCTGTGCTAGTACCTCTATGCTTTCTGCCCTCATGCTGGCTGTATCACTAAATACTCCGAAAACCGACAAGCAAAAATGTCAGCAAGTGAGCAAACAAGATGAAATTTCAGTGGTCTAAGAAACTGGTTCAGCATTGCATTCTTTAGTATTAACATCTGCCTACTTGCAGGGTGCTTAAAATTAAGGGAATACAGAATTCTCACTTTGTAGAAACAAAATATTGTAGAAACAACCCTTATGTGAGTGAGCTTGTTCACGAGTGATGGAATCACACATATTTGTATATGTGGGTAACACTGACTTCACAATCAGTAGAACTATTTACCTTTTTCAGTTAGCAGCTGGAAGGAAACTAGCTTAATATCTCAGAAACTGGGCAACTATTTTGTTTTACTCAAAAGCAGTACCCATTTCCTGCATGAGGTTCGATGTGGCCATATTCAGCCATATGGCATTTCCATACTCCTCTCAGACAACGATGGCCTCTTGATGAAGAACTTGCATGGAAATTTTCAGAAAGCCAACAGGAGGACTGGGTTTTTGGTGCGTCTGTCTTGACCCAGGTTCGAGCATTTTGAATGTACAGCATTACACAAAGAGTGATGGAGGTCAACAAAAATAAGGATGTGGATCTGAAATTCTAGAAATTATCTCTCATTTGTCTACAATGAGCCATGTCTTATATA